>VWZX01000495.1:0-147282 GCA_013399015.1 Galbula dea
GCCTCCCACCCCTTCCAAGCATACCACCCCCTCTCAGTTTCCTACCCCCTCTAGAACTCACTCCCCTCCTGACCTCCCACCAACTCCAAGTCTCCCTCCCCCTCTATCTATCACTACAGCTACCTCAGAAGTCAAACTCCACAGCCCATGACAAAAAGATTGGAGACATAACTGTGGTGACAGATGTTACAGTTAGATCCTAGAATTGATCTTAGAATACTGACTCCATCACAGGAACCCAGATTTAATCATATAAAACAGACCATGTCATCAATTCTATTACTGAACCATAGGGCCTCTGAATCCACCAAAAGTGTAGAAACGCAGAGGCCTTCTCCGAAGCAGAGGGAGGCCTAGAGGAGGTGCCAGAGACATTTGTCTTGCCCCTTGAGCACGGAGAACAATGAGGACACTGAGACCTTGTTTTGCTAATGGACAGAGGTCAGTACAATGGATGCAAACACTAACTTAAAGAAGCAAGCTCATCTTTACTTGCACCTCCTCCCACCAGGAATTTCTTTCCACACTCCGCATGCAATCCCCGCCACACCAAGGATTTAGCTACACACAGCACATGCGCCAAATAATTCGCTTCCCGTCCCATGGAGGCTTTCTCTCCACACTGCACATGCGCCAATCAACTCGCTCCCCTCTCCCCCCAAACGTCTGGATGAATACTGCACACACGTGCACAGTACCTGCAGTACCCAAATTCAGTCGCCTGATTGCACCAGAAACCATGGCAACATGCCCACCAGTACTGCCTCAAGACACTATCTCTGTGTCTACTGGTGGCTCTCGGAGCACTCAACAGACTGTAGTAGCAGGATTCTCAGAATGTACTGAGAGACTGGGGACCCATACTAGGACCATTGTGGGTGCGCTAGGAGTGCACCAGGTTCACTGGGCCGATACTGGGATTACACTCGGAGAGATGCTGCACAGAGTGGCATTATACTGAGCCCAGACTGACAACACCAGGACTCCTATTGGGAGTGCTGCAGTCATACTGGGATCTGACTTGGCTGTGACTCAGGCTGGCATCGTACTTCGGAGCACTGGTGCTATACAGGAAGCACTGGGCCCATACTGGGAGTGTGGCAGCCCATATTGGGATTATGCTTGAAGAGCTGTGGCTCAGGCTTGGTGTCGTATTGGGAGCACTGGTGCTATATTCGAAGCATCTGGTCCTATACCAGGATCATACTCGTAGAGCTGCGATCCAGACCAGCATCGTACAGGGCTGGCCCCTCATGCTGAGTATGTCAAACCACCAGGAGGCAAAGCTGGGTTGGAGGCCACCCCTGAGGATCATAACATGCTTACAGCAACATGTCTGAAAAACAACCACCCCAAGCTGTATGTCAGCACATACTGAAAAAGCAACAGTGAAGAAATGAGAGAAATTCAACTGGAACAAGGGATAAGATAGCAGTTGAGCTCAAGAAGGATTCTACAAAAAGAGGCCAGCTCCAAGTGCCACACATCCTTTAAAAGATAGAGGGATTTGAAACTGAAACATCAGTACTCAGTCTAGGATCACAGAATCACAGAAGGGGTTAGGCTGGAAGGGACTTTAAAGCTCATCTAGTTCCAACCCCCTGCCAGGGGCAGGGACACCTTCCACTAGACCACATTGCTCAAGCCCCATTCAAGAGCCTTCCAATTCAGGCTTCCAACACTTCCAGGAACAGGGCACTCAAAACCAGTCTGGATAGTCTGCTCCAGTCCCTCACCATCCTCACACTGAAGAGCTCTTTCCTTATACTTCAGCTCAATCTGTCCTCTTCCAGCTGAAAGCCATTGCCCTGTTATCATATCACAACATGCCACTGTGAAAAAGGTCCCTTCTCAGCTTTCCTGTAGGCCCCATTTTAGCATTGAAAGGCCATAATAAGGTTTCCCCAAAGCCTTTTATTCTGGAGGATGAACAGCCACAACTCTCACAGCACGTCCTCAGAGGAGAGGCACTCCAGCTTTTTTGTGGCCCTGCTCTGGACTCACTCCTTCTTAAGCTGGGGGCCCAGAGCTGGACACAGTGCTCCAGGTGAGGCCTCAATGTGCAATTTGGATGCTTCTCACTCCTTCTCACTCTCCCCACCTTCTTGAATAGCTCTGGTTACTCAACTGTTGTCCATCTAGGAGAGCACAGGTAGTGTCTCGCAACACTGATCTCAGGATCTGTGACAGCATCTGTCACTCACACAGACAATATACGCACATACTGTAACTATGATACATACGTATACCCTGTATTGTATGTTAGTGATGTAGCCTGCCGAAGACTATCAACTGGGATCGTTCTTCACTCAAAGAGGCAGGGTTACTCTGTTCTGCAGATGGAGGCAGCTTCCTGTTGGATGCAATGCGCTTCATTCTTTACCTGGTTCACCTTTCTCCATTCTCTTCAACTTCAGGCATAGCAGCTAGTCTAAGAAGATAGCAAGTATTAGACCTGTCCCTTTTCACACCCACTGCTAAAATAGCAAGGCAAGCCAGGGACGACATGAGCAAACCTAAGCCAGATGCAGTCAGTGACACCCGAACGGTTAACTTAGCCTTCAGGGACGCCCCAGGAGATGAAGGAACGAGCAACTCTTACAGACAGTTATTTTTGTTCACCCCAGGCTGCAAACTCTCCCACGAGCCTCGGGACTCCATCCTTCTCCGAGCTCCCGGCAGCCCATGTCCACGGGCACTCTGGGCAGCAACGGCACTCTCACAACCGAATAGGGTATGGCCCACTCCCATGCATCCCGGTGCCGAGCCCTGCCATCCCACTATCCTCCCATCCCCCCCATGTGCCGCCGCCGCCAAACGTGGGTGGTCCTGGCCCTCACCTGCCGCCGCCGAACGGAGAGGCTCTCGCCCACCGCCACGCCACTCCTCTGCACTGCACATGCACCAGTTGCACACGAGAGGAGTCCACCACGATTCCAGAGACGAGCATGTGTGAAACCCGGCCCTCGTCGGGCTGCACGCTACAGTATCTGGTTATTATCAAAAGGTGGCAGCAGCAGCGAGCACTTGGCAGCGCCCCAGCATGGCCGGGCTGGCAGCCGAGAGCATCTGGGTGGCACTGCAGATGCGCCCCCAAACGTACCACGATCCGCTGAAACGGCATCATACGAACCCAGAGCCAACAGCAGAAAACTATACCTCCCACGGGGACAGCCGCTGTAAGAAAGACTGTGTGTGGCCTTCAGACCAAGAAAGAACACAGCCACACGGAAGCCTATTGGTAGAACACTACCGCTGCCGGAAGACCACCGCTGCTGGCTTGTGTGATCAGCCAACAGCTCCCAGGGGCATTGTTCTCCGAGCCCTAACCCCATGGTGATGCCTGTCACGTCTCCTCTGCCCCAGCCCCCCCTTTCCTGTGCCCACACCAGTGGCAGGCTAGCCTTTTCCCTTTACCTGATACTCCCTCTTACACACAGTAAGCATTCATCTCCCAAACTCTCAAAGCCCTTCTGGGCTCAGAACATGACCCCTACAGCAGTCAGATAGCATCTCACGCTACAGGAGCCATGTGGGAGATGAACACCCTCCACCCCAGGCAGCAAGACCAGCGTGTTGGCCCGACACCACCTCCTTCTTTGCAGGATGAGCCCTTCCAGGAGCAGAAATATGCAGGCATTGCCTCTCTGGCCTATCTTGACTTTTCAGCTGGAACCGTAGGCCCTGCAACAAAGCGAGGACAAGAAAAATGGGAAAGCGAGGCAGACCGAGGAAGAAGAAAATGCTGAAGCAGGCACTAATGAGGGATAGGGTACCCGAGCTCTCCCGTTTCTGTTGGGTGAACCCAAGAAGCTGCAACCGACCCTCCCACACATCTGAGGTCAGCCAAAGGTTTCAGTGCCACCTACCCTTTCCACGGCTGATGTCACCATCTTGGGAATCCCTCACCTCCTTTAAGTATTACAAAGGCTACAGCCCTTGCCACGATCTTACAGACTGTAAATCTGTGTATCTGCGTTTGTCAACATGGGCTGTTCAGAGACGACAGTCTTACAAGAGGGCCATGTACAAATCAGCTACCTCCCCGAACTTCTGGAAAGCCCAACTCACCGCGCTCCAACATTTACGAAGTCAGACTTGGGGTCAGGTTTTGATTTCCATGTGATTTAATAAGTTAAGAGGTTCAGCCATTACACAGCAATGGAGTAATCCTTCAGCATTTACAAAGGTGCAAGAACTTCATTCATTTAGTCCGCATTAAGTCATTTTATTCTCATCTCTTAAATAGCAACACAGCTCCTATTTTTTTTCTCCTCTAAACAATATGGGGTTAAAATAATCCACCCAGAGAGAAGGCATCAAAGCACAAAAGAGCACACACAAGGAAGGGCACTAATTCAAATTTAGCATGGGTATTTGGTCGAGCAAGGAAAGGTGGTGTGGAGCAGTCGTACCTGTAGAAGGAGCTGCCATGTTGCAAGTACAGAAAGATCTTTTCCAGAAATTTGACCACTACTGGGATTGTTACTCTACAGTGATGCTCACTGTGACCTAGGCGGAGGGATGGGAGAACAATGCAAAGAACCCCAAAACACACAAACTCCAGACACCTGATGTTCAAGCATCTTGCCAGCTACCTATATATGACTTCTCTGTAGCTTTAGCAAACAACGAACCAAGAGAAGCCACTGCAAGAAGGAAGCTGCATTGGTAAAGACAAAGAAGCACAACAAAAATGTTTGTAAACACAGTCATTACACATGCCCAGTTCTAGTCTAGGATCCTAAAGTGTGTGCGCATGGCCCTCACATTGGTCTGAAGAAGTTTTCATTACACTCTCTAACCTTACTCTCCCCCACTTCAGCCAATCTGCACTAAAACCATCCTCAACTACGTAAGCAGCATGAGGGTGTTTGCAGGGGCAGGAGTTGGACTTGCTTGCTTGAGCCTGCCTTTACAGAGGTCCACATTAAAAATACTTTGTCGAAACCAAAGAAGGTGGTAAGGCCACCCTCCTGACCCACCAATCAGGCCCGTCATCCTCAAGTAACTTCACAGCGTCACCAGTACAGGCACTTGCTGGGCATATTCTAATTGTACGTGCAAACACAAGTGCACACGCACAATCCCTCTGCCCTCAAATACGCAGCCTCCGATCACCCTCTCCAAGTACTGGGCCTCAGTCAGACGTCTATCACGCTAGAGCACATGGCACTCCCTAAACCAGGGGTCCTCAAACTACGGCCCGTGGGCCGGATACGGCCCCCCAGGGTCCTCAATCCGGCCCGCCGGTATTTACAGAACCCCCTCGCCCCCCTCCCCGCCCGGGGGCTGGAGGGAAACCAAGCAGCTGCAGATGACTCCCTGCCACTTAATCTGCGTGCCGCCCTGTCCTCATCCTCATCCTCCTCCTCTGCGATGCGCGGCAGGCAAGAGGTGCGGGCATCTCCTCTGCCAGGCAAGCTCAGTCGGCAGCCTCTGGACTGCGAGGTCCAGCCAACTCGGGCAAATCGCCAGAGCCTCAGTGTGGTGAAGTTCCTTCAGTCCCTTCTGGCCACCCTTTCTAGACTGCGCGGTCAGGCTGAGGAGGCGGGCGGCGTACTGCATTCAAATCAAGCAGCCTTACTAATTTCTATGCATCTCTCCCCTCAGAGACATATCATAATCTCAGGAACCATGCACTCAAAATTGCAACCATCTTTGGCAGCACCTATGTCACTGAGCAGACTTCTTCCTGAATGAAACATCTGAAATCTCCAATCAGATCCAGACTAACTGATGAACACTTGCATCACTTGCTACGACTAGCAGTGACAAATATGGAACCTAACATTGACCATCTCATTAGCCAAAAGCAGGCCCATAGTTCACATTGAAATATTATTTGGTTTTGTTGATTAGAATTGTTCTTCATTTTAAATATTGCATTCTTTTTCCTGTTCTTTGTGTACTACTACAAATAAAATATGTGCAGTGTGCATAGGAATTCGTTCATTTTTTTTTCCAAACTATAGTCCGGCCCCCGAGAGTGTCTGAGGGACAGTGAACCGGCCCCCTGTTTAAAAAGTTTGAGGACCCCTGCCCTAAACACTGAGGTTTTGCTGCTCCCTCTTTTCCTTCCTGCATCTGTTTTCTCTCGCCATGAGAGGATACCCCTCATGGGCCAGCACCAAATGCTTTTTCAATAGGGAGGCTCTTAAAAAGCCTTACCAAAACATGAGGAGAGTATGTATCCAGAAATATACTTACAAGCATACTTACAGCTATGTATTTTCTTCAGGGAAGTAAAAGTACACAGCACAGGTTAACTTCTAGTAACTCTGTACAGCCAAAATAGGCCCATCAAATTCCAAAATGTATGTTTCGGCTTCATTTACCAGGCGCTACTTCGAATTCTGTAGCCAGCAGCAAAATGCAGCATTTGGAACGCAGGCCCTCACAAAGCCGGCTGAACTCCTTCAGAAGCCTCCATGCGTTCAAGCCTACTACTCACAGCCACTTCTCTTCCCCAACATATTTGGTCAAGGACCAGTTTCACAAGGCGCAAAGACAAAGACTACTGTGACGCAGCAACCTGGCAACTGCAAATCATTTGAGTCTAAAAAGTCTGACAGCAGCCACATCACACACTGGGGTTGCTCCACGGTCCCAAGCATTATGAAATGCCAGACTTCATGACTGCACCAAGGTAAGGGTGTGGGTATCAGACATAAATTAAAAGGGAAAAGCAGATTTCATATAACACTTCTTCTGTCCCAAAGCCAGAAGAACAAGGAGGGATTAAATATAAAAGGGATTTCTTGAAGCAGCAGTTCTATAGAAGGAAATTCCCTGGGGAGTCTGTCTTCAGTCTTGGCCTTTCTGGAGGCCAAAGATTCTTGGTCCCCAAGGGTAGTGAGGAACTCAGGCTTCAGTTTTACTCCCAGCTTTCCTATTGCTTCCTTCCTCTGAGCCAGACCAAAACATTCCAGTCAAAATTTAGGTACATGTTTGTCAGACACAAACCTCACTTGCCATTTCTGCCTCTGGTCTACAGCCACAAGGACAATGCTCACTAGCCCTTTTGACCCTCCTTATATAAACAAGCCCCACATTTATGCTTTGGAAGCACGGGGAGAAGCCTCGGGCATTCACCTCCAGCTTCTATGCATCAAGATAGCTCAAAGCTGCTCTTGCGGTTTAAAGAAAAGAATACTGGACTATTAAGTGAGACTCCTGGAAAGTCCTGCAATAAATGTACAGCCGAAGAACTTGTAAAAGTTCCTTTCAGTTCAAACCAGCATTTCTAATGCAAAGTTTCGTAACCATCCCACCACAGCAGTGCTGTCTGGTCTCAGCCAGCACTTTGAATTCAAAGCAACCTTGATATGGTATTTAAGAAGAATAAACAAAAACCAAAACCAGATCATCAGGTACTGTTATAGCAAGAGGCAGAGTCATAGCAAGGACAGTGCAAGAAAGAATGCCAAACTGGAACCAAATCCCGAGGCTCTGGGAACAAGGGCATGCCTGCAAAGGATAATGCCACATGTGATGCTTCACTGACCCAGCAAAGGAAAGCTACCAGTGGCTGTATTGCTAGAGGTGAGCTGCAGATCACCAGCTTCCACCAGCGCTGCAGCAGGAACCGGTCACTTGCACCAAGAATGATTTTCAGTGAGAAACACCAAGCACCCCTACACACACAGCGCACAGAACTGCAAACAAAGCCATGGTACCATGCAGACAAAGAAAGAAACAAAGGATAGAAAACAAAAGAGCTCAGATATGACAGAAAGAATCCCGGATGAAAACAAACAGACCGAGACAAGGTTCCCGGTCAGCCAGATGAACCAGTCTGATTTCTCACACATGCCCAATTTCATGGGGCATTGGCAAGAAAAACAGGAAATAAGGTCCTTCTTGCTGGCAAGCAACAGTGCCTCCAATCAAAGTCCCAGCTGACTCTGGCCTTCCCAACCTCCAGACACTTTCAAGACACATCCTTAAACACCTTCCTGCAAATCCTTTTGCAGCAGAATACAGAACACATTCCTGTCTTTGCAAATGGCACACAACGGCCATACCGGTAAGCCAGGATTTGTCCTACTGAAGAACACAACATCCTGTATTATGCACATGACCAAGAAAACAATTGCTTTTTCAGTTGGCTGCATCCTCCCGAAGATGTGGTGACAACTCCCACCTGACGAGGTACTCTAAAAGGAGAGCAGAGCTAGTGAATCCAGCCAGGCCTAGGCAATCGCTCTTCAGTGAGGTTCTTCCCTTTCCTCTGCCCCATCTCCTTAACTATACAAGCCATAGAGCACGAGCTTCCACACAAACTGGGCACACTGACAGAGAACAAGCACTTCTCCAAAGAGCTCTGTTACACTATCCAAACTGGGCCTTTGGGGATATCTGCAGTCTGTCAAGAGAGCAGAAAGCCATTCATTTAGAAGGGCAGTCTCCTCCCATGCAAGGGGTCAATTTTCCCCTGTGCACCTCTCCCTCTGAAAATAC
Source organism: Galbula dea (assembly GCA_013399015.1). Taxonomy (NCBI): domain Eukaryota; kingdom Metazoa; phylum Chordata; class Aves; order Piciformes; family Galbulidae; genus Galbula; species Galbula dea. Next base: position 8,464 of record VWZX01000495.1, read on the forward strand.
CTGCTGCAGAAATGCTCACTGTTTGACATGGTGGATCAGGTTTGTTAGAAGAAATATCAGATGTGATCATCAAGAAAGGCTCCTTCTATGACAGGCAACCCTTTCATCAGTGAAAACACATAAATTCTTGCCTCTTTCCACCATAGGGCTTCAGGCTCCACATCAGACTGCTTTTCTCCTAGCAGAGCCACGTTCCTTGCCATCCATCCCCAGCATGGTGTCAGTCCTCAGCATGAGAACCACAAAAGTGCAACAGGCCAGGTGCTTCAAAGGTCCAGAAGATGGTCTGGCACCCTGCTGGCAAGGCCCCTGGTCGCCCTCGAGGGAAAGAGTCCTGCTTGTACAATGTCTGGTGCGCGCATATATCTCTTCCCCATTCAAGAACACTGATGCAGAAGGAAGGCTGGGTCCATGGTGGCAGCACCGACCCAATGTTCTTGCAAGGACCCAGGCTTCTACAAAGACTCGCCTAGTGGTTCAAACTTCCCTCTTAGAGACTCCTGCCTTCATCAGCATAGCACAGAAAGCAGGCATCCCTCAGTGCTATCCAAACCAGACAATGTTCCAATGGCAGAATCAGGTGGAGAACCTTTGCTTCTTCTCCTGACAGCTCACAGCCCAAGAATGCATCACCTCACACCACACCTCTGTCAGGATATGGCCTCTGCACCAAGCAGAAGCAATGAGAACGTTTAGACAGCCAGTAACCACGTCATTCTCTCTTGCTGGAAGAGCTGCATGAGGCTACATTCAGCCTTCTCAGCAACGTAGCTAACCTGGTAGTTTCTCAATCTTTAACTCTGGAGGTTGCCACTCGAAAGCTCCAACCCCCCTTTCTGGGATGCACCCAACAATGTTAGACAGCTATGCAGGCACAGTCACTTTCACAACTCCTGGGACCCCAGTGGGGATTAGCATGCCACCTGGATTTTCTGGGAGAGCACAGTGGGGTATGACAGTTGGAGAAGGTTAAGCCAAGGCAGACGAGCAGTCCAAACCCTGGGTTTGCCACCTCCGCTCCCCAAATGGTGGAAAGCACTAGGGTGTCTTCCCTCAGACAAGGTTGGAAGGAACTGGACTGCAGGCCACAGATACCACAGAGTGGGAAGACGAGACTAGAAAAGGACTTCTGCACAATCTTTCCAATGGGCTTCTCCTTCCTTCAGTTCTCACCTGCTGTTGTGCTGTCACTAGCTTTGGGTTTTGATTTCAACTTGAAGGAGAAGCGCTTGATGAGACGGTGGGAGAAGCTGCCAGTTTTCTTCCTGCCAGCAGAGTTGGCAGTGACATTGGACAAGTCATCATGTGACTGGCTCAGGCCCACTTCCTTTTGCTTGCTCCTTCTCCGGAAGATGAGCCTGGTACCACTCCGAAGAAAGCTAACTGTGGAGACAGAAAGGAAGGAGATGGAAACCACAATAATATCCTGCCCTGGCAAGTCTCAGGGGCAATAATGCACCCAGCTGCTCTCAGACGAGTGGCAAAGACCTCTTCCCCCCCAAGTGGCACAAGCACATGGCAGCTCAGCGAATCTCAGCTCCCAGTCACAAGGCAAAAATCTCTGTTCAGGACAGACTGCAATACCAACAAGCTGCTTCACTAAGCATGCTGTCACACGTCCCTTCTGCATAAACTTCCTTTTATGCATCAACGTCCTCCCTTCAGTGTGCAGAATTGTTAACAGAAAGGTAAGACTCATATGAGTGGAAAAGAAGCGAAAATGTCTGTGTGTGGAGACACTAAGGAGAACGCACAACAGGGAAAAAGGCTTCACACTAGCCTGCCTCAAAAGCATCCAGATTAGCCAGTTGTCAAGCCCCCAGAACAAGTGCCTGCAGTTTCACAAAATGCCCAAATCTGGAAACAAACAATAGCAATGGCTCCAGATGACTCATGCAGGCAGAACACGATGAAGTCCACTGCCATCAGCCCCAAACAGGTGAAAAAAGGCATATGTCGTTCCAGTCTTCAAAAAGGGCAAGAAGGTGGACTGCGTAACTATAGGCCAGTCAGCCTTACCTCCATCCCTGGAAAGGTGATGGAACAGCTTGCTCTTGCCACCATCTCAAAATATGTGGAGGAAAGGAGGCTTATCACAAGTAGTCAACATGGATTCAGAAAGGGGAAGTCACGCTTGACTAATCTGATAGCCTTTTATGATGGCACAACTAGATGGATAGATGAGGAGAGGGCAGTGGATGTGGTATTCCTTGACTTCAGCAAAGCTTTCGATACTGTCTCCCATGGTATCCCCACAGCCAAACTTAAGAAGTACAGATTGGGCAATTGTGCAGTGAGGTGGATTGGGAACTGGCTGAAGGACAGAACCCAGAGAGTTGTGGTCAGTGGAGCAGAGTCTAGCCAGAAGCCTGTGACTAGTGGTGTCCCCCAAGGGTTGGTACTGGGTCCAATCCTATTCAATATATTCATCAATGACCTGGACAAAGGGATAGTGTACCCTCAGCCAGCTTGCTGATGATACAAAACTGGGAGGAGTGGCTGACACACCAGAAGGCTGTGCTGCCATCCAGCATGACCTGGACATGCTGGAGAGCTGGGCAGGGAGAAATTTAATGTGATTTAACAAGAGCCAGTGTAAAGTCCTGCACCTAGGGAAGAACAACCCCATGTAACAGTACAGGCTGGGGGCTTGTTGGAGAGCAGCTCTGGGGAAAAAGACCTCAGAGTCCTGGTGGACGAGAGGATGACCATGAGCCAACAATGCGCCCTCGCGGCCAAGAAGGCCAATAGCATCCTAGGATGCATTAAGAGGAGCATGGCCAGCAGGTCGAGGGAGGTTATCCTCCCCCTCTACTCTGTGTTGGTGAGGCCCCCACCTGGAGTATGTGTCCAGCTCTGGGCTCCTCAGTTTTGGAAGGACAGGGAACTACTGGAGAGAGTCCAGCGCAGAGCCACCAAGCTTATTAAGGGAGTAGAGCATCTACCCTATGAGGACAGGGTGAGAGATCTAGGCCTCTTTAGCCTGGAGAAGAGGAGACTAAGGGGCGACCTCATCAATATCTACAAATATGTTAAGGGAGAGTGTCAGAAGGACAGAGCCAGGCTCTTCTCAGTGTCATCCAATGTTAGGACAAGAAGCAAGGGGAGCAAGCTGGAGCAGAGGAGGTTTAGCGTAAACATAAGGAAAAACTTTTTCACAGTGTGGGTGACAGACACTGAAACAGGCTGCCCAGGGGGGTTGTGCAGTCTCCTTTTCTGGAGACATTCAAAACCCTCCTGGACTCGTTCCTGTGGGACCTCATCTAGGTGATCCTGCTCTGGCAGGGGGGTTGGACTTGATGACCTTTCTAGGTCCGTTCCAACCCCTAACATTCTATGATTCTATATCCAAAATCTGCATGCCATACAAAGGTACAACAGTAATTCCTACAGAGGGGGCTTTGCTGATGTGCAAACAAGGGGCCAGTGCAACTCAAACTGTATCTGGTTGTAGCAGAGTACTACCCCACAGAAACCTGTCCCACTCTCATATTACAGAAAATCAATATTTTGGCTTACACTTGTTCATGTAAATTGGTAGCTAATTGAAACCATCGTGGCTACAACCAGACAAATCCAACGTGCATCATTCACCTAACTGACGCAAGCCTGCAAAGTCCAGAACAGCCGCTCAGATGGGTCAGGCCTGCTCCATCGTTTAAAAGCAGAGAATCTCTGTGGACGTTCTACTGTACAACAGGTCAGAAGCACCAACTGCTTTGATGCTGATGGAGAAAAAGCAGGCCATCAAGGCCCATACAATCCACACTGTTAGGCAGCCTCTTTCTGTGCCAGAGGCAGCTGAATTTAGGGGAATAACTGCACACCAAATCTGCAGAGCCAGAAGCCAGAGAGGGAAAATGGGTTCTCGTGAACACACAAACCATGCAGGGTTCCCATCTAAGACAGAACAGAAACTAAAAAAGCCACAGGAATTGGACACCTGCAAACAAGTATTAGAACCGCCCCAGTGGAAGCATGGGAGAGACACAGGCTCTTCCAAGCTCTATCAGAAACCACTCTTTTCCATGCCTAAAGCTGGATGCAGACCCCACACTTGGTTGGGGAACTCAGACATCACTTTGTCCTCAAGTACAACAGGCTAACATTAGCTACCAGCTAATGGTTCATCTTTACCTTTGTGATCTTTCAAGCTCCTGGTTTCCAGGGCTCCCATGGAGCCAGTTTCAGACTCAACATCATCTACTGATGGTCTCTCAGAGATGTCCGATCGCGTCGTCTCATCCAGCTCCTGACTGGCCCTTTGTCCCGACAGCAATGTTCCCAGCAGCTGTGACGATTCAGCAGAATGACATATCTGGTCAGCTGCACTCTCTGCCACAGAATCCCCACACACCATGGCCTCCAGGGATGCAGCATAACCCAGAGAAAGCGCGATTTCATCTTGAGTGATAGGTACCTGGAGAGAGGTTAGAAGGTCAGACAGTCAGGAAGACAGAGTCTAAAGGATTGCATTCATCTCCTTTCTTCCATCTGTATCTACATATGGGTTCTCCAGTTCCAATCAACAGTGCTAGACAGCACCGATCCACAATTGCCACTCTTTTGCAGAAACATACTGGAACACAGCTGATTCCACAGCATTCTGCAGCACCTCCCTCACTCCTGTAGGCAAGTCCAAAGGGAGCTCCTTAGATTCTCCGTAACGTTCCCAACTGGCTACGGCAGCAGCCTCCCTTTCTGCAGCTGCCCTGCAGACTGGCAAAGTAGCTCTGACACTCACTGGGAAGCAGCTGCAAGGTAGCAGCAAGAGGGTTCTTCTGAGCAAGTCACCTGTGCCAGACCCTTCCCACACTGGTCCCTATGGGACAGGATGGTTTCACACATGCATCTGTAGAAACAACCTCCCAGATTGAAAATGGAGCCCCCTAACTACCAGACAACCTTGGAAACTCCCGAGATGATTAGCGTGCTACGTTTTGTTGGGGTCTTCTTGGCGGGCTTGTTATTCGTCTCAGTTAGCTGCCTGATTGCCGTCTCAGCCACTGGATCCAAGCTGCTGGGCATATGGCTATCCCCTGAGAGTAAGAAAGATACCAATGCTTGAAGTGGCAGCCTTCAGCACGGGCAAGAGGTCACTTGCTGACAGTGATGCTTGTAATGGGCAACTACATGCGCACAATGGCAGAGAAAATAATTTATTATGGACTTGCCCAAATAAACCATAGGAAGGAAGCTTCATATAGCTCTCAGCTGTTTTAGCCACCTGAAAAGTTTGATTTCCCACCAGGCATGTCATTAAAATACCCTTCTCACTTAACAAAGACTTCCAAAGCCTCCCAAGAGTTTGGGCAGCCTTGGCTATAAACAGTCAAACCAGCCACAGAACTCTGTCCTGGAGACAAAAAGAGCCCTGAGTAGAGGGTGAGTGAAGTTTTTTGGGTGTAGATACTGTTATGGTCTTGCCAAGCAAGGAAACACTCAGAATCACAGACTGAATAACCAAAGCGGAGTTTCTTTTAACTGCCCCCACCCCACACCAGCTCTCTTGTCCCCACCTTCACTTGGGCACTCAGACATTCTCTTCTGCAGCAAATGCAGATGAGTTCAGTGACCCACATTCAGACTGCCACTCTCCAAGAAAGGCTAAGGAGCACAGCTGCTCTGGTAAGAGCCTCAGATTTCCAAGCACTTACAGCTATCACTGGACATGGGGCTGCGAGAGCAGCCAGCCTCCAAAAGCACTGTTGTCTTCTTCTCAGTCACTTCCACCTTGGAAGGCGATCTTGATGGTGAATCTTCATGGTGAAAGAGAAGCAGAGACACAGAGCACGAGTAAGTGGAGATGAAGCTTAGGCAACTCCAATACTTTACTGTGGCCCCACCACATGCACCCCCAAAAATCCTGAAGTGCATGCCAAGAGCCTGCAGAGGCTGACTCTGTGAGGCTCTGCAGCAACGAACTAGTAAGAAGCCTACTGGAAAAAGACACATGAAGCAGCTCCATCACAAGACCTTGTTCATGCCGTTTCCCAGCCCCTCCTCACAAAATATCCAGCACTACACGCATCAGGATGTCAGACTGCAAGCAGCAACAACTGCTAGTAAGCAAAGTCAGCACACTCTCAGCTCCGCATTCAGTACATACAGCATAGCTTCTTTAGTAGTGAAGAAAATAGAGGAAGAGCAGCAAAACGCTTAGCCCGACATTACACAGAAGTTATGTGGTGGCATACACATTAAGAGCCAGGACCTTCCACCACCAGAGGGTGTCAGAGAGGCTCATTCCTCTCTCACCAACCCCCAGGGCCGCCTAAGTTTCCTGCCAGCCACCACAAGACCCTAAGGAAATGGCAATGATGCCCATGTCTGGCCCAGAAGCTGAAAGTGCTGTGCTAGGCACAAGCTTTTAACAACATACAACAGCTAAACAGTTCTGCTGCTGTCTGCACAAGCAGCCTCAAGAGTATTGCAGCCGAGTCTGCACCCCCATAGTGCCACCCATACAAGACACCTGTCATGGGGCAGCCTCACCCAGTTTGCAGTCTGCCTTCGGCCGGGACTGAATCGTGGTGACAGTAGTCACAATGGTGCCATCAGGCATGATGGTCCGGTCCATCTCCACCTTCTTAGTGGGGGTGATGCTAGTTCGCAGAGATGTGGTGTGCTGAGCATTCAAAGATGCAGGAGATTCCTGGAATAGCAGCTACAAAGAATAAATCACAGCTCAGAGAGGCTCTCCTCCTCCCGGACAGAAAGGCAGGCACATGGATGACAAAAGCTACTGCTCTGGGCACCAGTGAGCCATTTTCATTACGATGTTGGTTGAATAGAAGGAGTCTGAGGGATTGAGAGCCAGGCAACACTCCTCCTTGGCCTAAGGGCCTGTCAGTCCCCTGCTACAAGTCCACGTCCAATCATGCTTGTCTCCAGCCAGAGGCTCTCATCCTGAACACTTCCAGAGCACCTTTTATGCCAAGCCTACAAAGTCCCACACTCACCTCCAATACAATGGTAGCTTCAGCCGCTGGTGACTGCCCAGCTCCTGGGGTCAGCGAGCAGACTTGTCTCCCAGATGGTTGTTTGCCCAAAGAATCAAGCAAAAGTGTGGCATGTGCCAGCAGCACATCTGTGAGAAGGTACAGGAAAAGAAAATACATCACATGACCTCAGTACCTCGGATGTCTCCTGGGCAACCTCTGCTTTCGGGAAGCAGTCCCGTGGGCTAACGAAGCAGATCCCCATGACTCCAGTAGCTCCCCAGTTCAAGGTGGGGAGGGGGCAGGCAATGCTCTTCTTTACCAATACGGAAATCAACTCCCTTAAAGAGGTAGCCATAGTGCAGCCTCCATCAAAAATAGGTGCTGCAGTTAGTCTGATCAAGCACAAAAGGAACAGAGCTAAGAGTCTTCTGCAACATTCTTCTAATACACAGAGGCAAACCCCTGTATCCCCCTCCCGACTTCAGAGTGATGATGGGCAGGCCTTGGGAATCTCCCAGACACCAAAAAGGCCAGAGTAAAAGCATTTCACTAAGAGGAATGGACTCCAGAGTTACTTCACACAGTCAGAAGGTCACGTAATGCTGGACATGAAAAGTCATTTGCAGAGTTCATCACACATCATACTGACACTGAACTACAGCAGGCTTAAAGCACAGGAAGTCCTTTAGGCATTTTTGTCTCCCCATCTTACAGCCCATCTTACGGCTGCCCATACTCACTTTCCCCTCTATCACTGCTGCCCATCACCTGTAGCTTCAGCTCTTTACTTCTAGGTCCCAACTCCCTGTTGAAACAGAAAAAGATGGGCTGGTATTAGGCAATCTTCGCAAAATGGCCATGAGGCAAACAACCCTATTCTGTATCTTCTCTCCTTCAAATCCCGCACATCTCATCACCTTTTCCAAAGCTCCAGAATGTGTGCTTTACTTTGGCGGAAACGACAAGGGAGCACCAAGCTACATAGAAGAGAAGCGCTCCTGTTCGTGTTCCCTGCAGGGCCATGTAGGCTGCCAGGGAAAGTGGTGAGGGCTGTCTGTCTGGAATGCTGAGATCTATGCTTCAGGGCTTCCGCACCTGCCACTCCCACACAGTGCCTGCGAATTAGTGCTTCTGCCCATCCAGTTAAAACACAGAGCACCCAGGAAAGCAGGAAATACATATGCAAGCTGGGGTAAATCTTTAGAATCAGTAGGCCAGCATGTGGGCAGCACAAACACACACTGCTCTGTGATGCAGACTTCACCACATCAGTTACTGCAGCGTGGTAATGACACCCAGAAACCATGCAGTCTACCTCTGCCATGCAAGCCAGGATGGCAAATACTTACAAAAAGAGCTCCTCAGGCCACTCCACGTCTGCTGCAGTACCAACAGTCCTCGCTATCACCGGCCTCGTCCACTTCCGCTGTGGGGGGCTGTCTAGCTCTGCCACGCAACAGATCTCCCCAGCTCCTGCAACAAAGGGACAGGGCGCACGCATGCACTTGTCCACATGAGGCAGTGGCTCAGCAGACGCATGACCCTGTACTCGGCACTGGTGAGGCCATAACTTGAGTACTGTGTGTAGTTTTGGGCACCGCAGTATAGGAAGGACATTGAGGTACTGGAGAGGGTGCAGAGAGGGGCAACTAAGCTAATCAGGGGTCTTGAGAACAGGCCTTATGAGGAGTGGCTTAGGGAGTTGGGGTTGTTTAGCCTGGAGAAGGGGAGGCCGAGGGGAGACCTTATCGCTCTCTTCAGCTACTTGAAAGGTCATTCCAGGGAGAGGGGTGTTGGCCTCTTCTCCCTTGTGACTAGTGACGGGACTAGAGGGAATGGGCTTAAGTTGTGGCAAGGTAGGTTTAGATTAGATATTAGGAAGAATTTCTTTACTGAAAGAGTGGTGAGCTATTGGAATAGGCTGCCCAGGGAGGGGGTGGAGTCACCTTCCCTGGAGGTGTTTAAGAAGAGGATTGATGTGGTTCTTCAGGGGATGATTTAGGGATAAGAGTAGTGTAGGGCTTTCAGTTGGACTAGATGATCTTGAGGGTCCTTTCCAACCATAATGATTCTGTGATTCTGTGACCCTTTTTTCCATTCAGATCCACCCAAAACATCCACTTGCTCCAATCTCACCACACACAGGCTTGCCCCTGCAGATCAGCAATGTTTTTGACTTACCATTCCCCTGGCAGCCCAAGTTCAGCACTTGAAGATTCCAGAGCAATAGCTTAGAACCCAGAGGTGCTGCTGCTACTCCGGTTGAGGACTCTTGAGTCAACTTATTGCTGGGTACCTGAGGAATGATGACAGCAAGACCGATGCCTTTATCATTCACTCACCAGCAGACAGCAGCAAGACACGACATTCATCTTTGCACCTACTAAGTAGCTCCTCACATGAACCATAGGAAAACACCTATATCAAGAGCCATCAAGAGATTCTGCAGCTTCCCCATGCTATTGACCTCCAGTGGTAAATGTGTGTTACTTCAGATGGGAAATTTAAGGCAGACAGGAAAAGACACACAGGAACAAGCTTGATGGCTGTCAGACTGACAACTGAAGACAATAAGCCACAGACCATTCCATGCCTGTAAAGGCTAGCCTGGATGGAGTCTTGGTGTTCAGAGCAACAGAAAGTGCCAAAACAGAGATGTGTCTCAGGCCATACGGCTCCACCTCATCACAACCGGCACTCAGCGTTCAGGAAATAAGGCACAAACAGAGGTGCCCTTCTCAATTTCCAGTTATGCCTACTCCCCATGCCTCAGTACCTCAGCTCTATGACAGTGCAGACCAGGATGCAGCTGTCACCCAGAAGAGAGTCTCAACCCTTGGAATTCCTGCCTGAGCCTCAGCCCTCAGAAGCAACCCAGTGAACAATGGGGCACAAGAATGACACAAGGAAAGTGCCTTACCACACCGGCTCCAGCGGTGCAGGCCTTCAGATTCACCATCATGGCTGGTTGCGTGCTGACAATGGTATCTTGGATCAGATCCTTTATGGTGGACAGATTCACTCCCCCTTCATTCTTCTCTCCACAAATCAATAGGAAATGCAGGAAAATCATAACGAGGCACACACATTTTTCTCCTTATACAGCTCCAACCACCTCTCAAGCCTCTAAGACACTACATGGTCTCCCCCAGTAATAACCTCCCAGGTGCTCTTCCCAGATCCTGCAGTCCTTCTCCCTAATGTCGAAAGTTTCAATGTAACAGCTGCATGCAAACATAACTTGACTAAACGAGACAAAGTAAGCCTCTGCATCTGTAGGCTACCCATTGCAAATTATGACAACACAGCTTATACAGCTTGCTGCCTCCTCAACACTTCCTGAGATGGTATTACTGCACTTTCAGGAGAACAGCCTAATTCTACTCAGGATAAAATAACAAGAGTGTCAATAAAACAAACAAAAAAACCCCACCACACCCACAACCCAACCTATTTGGATCATAGAAGCAGAAGCATGCCCTCAGTCAGCTCATTAAACCTCTAGTACTCATGAGTTCCACACACTGACCTCACAAAAAAAGTCTAAACAAAACAAAACAAACCCAACACAAAACAAAACAGCTCATTTTACAGCTCTACATCTGACAACGGCAGGAGGACCTACAAAGACAGAAAACCCTTTTTTGTTACACAGACTCAAGTTCAGCTCTTAGGCCAAAAACTGAGACAAAATACATCGTTACTGCTTCAGTCCTCCAAAGGGTGCACTGTTTTGACAAAGCTGAGCTACCACCAACTCCACGGCAAAGAAGAACCTCCTCCCTCACCCTAAAGAGCCACAACAGTGAGTCGCCAATCTCTCCCCTCCATAGCAGCCTTCCTTCTGGCTTGGCACTATTTCTGCCCTTCCCGCCCTTTCTCCAGTAAAGCCTCTCACTGTTTGATGCTCACCTCGCAAAGCTGAAGTCTTGGAAGAACTGAAAGGTTCAAGTGTGGTCTGTCCTTGAACATCCATGACACCAAGAGACCTTCGTTCTGTTTCTCCTCCAAGTGGATCTCTACCTGCCTCATAACAAATACCCATAGTCAAGAACAGTTCCTGTTTCCATTACGGGGCTTTTTGTCTTGCTTCAAACCCAACAACTGAAAGTCCCTCACACCAGTGCAACAGTAAAGAGACAGAACCTAAGAACACAAATGGTCTCAGGCCTACAGGAAGAAGCAGCTGCAGAAGCCTCATTGCTCCATGGCGAGATCTAGCTTTCTTGCTGCCTTTTTGTTGGGCACTGACACAGGATATTTACTGAGCTATGTAAATTAACCATTGCCAAACCTAAGCAAGGCCATTTGTAATTTAGCAACATACCTTTGGGAGATCATATTCAGACTAAAAAACTCATCCACATCACCAATACTCTGCAACAACAAAGCAGACTCTATGCTATCCCATAAATTCCTTTGAAAAGTTGCACACCTGTGCACATATAAGCATTGTTAATGCAACAGACACAAACAGAACTGCATAGGAAGAACCCCTGACCCACTATCTTTACTTTAAATGGGAATTTAACATAGTTCAAGTAACTCACTGTTATTTACCAGGAAGCAACAGGTATCTGACACAGAAGCCAGCTAAGTAAGCAGTAAGAGGTGCATGAAAGAGGCAAGGCACATTTGAGAATACAGTTCTTGAAATATTCCACTCAATCAGTGCTGTTTAGTAACCTTATCAGCATTGCACAATGCAGCATCAAGACCTCAATTAGAATATCACACGCAATCCTCCACAAGAACGATTAACCCAAAACTTCTGTAGGTGCAGACAAGGAGACCTAGAATATGCCAGTGAGCACAGGAGCAATTTGATGAGACATGACAAAGGCCATTTGGCTTCCAGAAATTATGCAAAGATGAAAAGCAACCACAGTGGCTGCCCACAACTAGATCAGCAGCAGGCCCACTAAATGCCAATGAGTGAGAAGCTATTTAAATGACAGTGGAATGGAGGCACAGAATCAAACTGGGATGATCTGATAAATGTCAGCTGAAAATTTTAATAAAGCTTTTGAGAGCAAAGGGGTTCTAGAAGAACCTTCCCATTGCAATACCTGCAATAGCACAGGATTATCTTCTGCTACCAGACTTACTTCTAATTTTGCCATATCTTCCTATAGCACAAATGAGTATGTGGTCTCCAAGCAAGATACCACCTCCAGTGTCAAACCCTTCTTCATGATGGGAACAAAAAAATCACATTTCAGAGAAGCAAATCCAGCCAGAAGTTAACTATGGAGTTATAACCCACTGCAATTTCACAGAGCTTCTGTGCTGGAAGGAGCATCTCCAGTGCTCAACACAGGAAAAAAAAAAAAAATCTGTATCACTGACAAGGGCAAATGCTTGGTTCTGCACTTGGGAAGGGGCAACCCAAAAACAACCTACCAACTGGGGAATAAGAGGCTTGAAAGAAGCAATGCAGAAAGGTATCCACGAGTTTTGATTGATATGTTGAATATGAGTCAGCAGTGTGCACTAACAGCCAAAAAGTCCAACAGGGTTCTGGGGTGCACCATTGCTAGCCGATCGAGAGAGGTGCTAGTCACACTTTATTCGGCACTGGTGCGGCCTCATATGGAGTATTGTGTGCAGTTTTGGACACCACAATACAAGAGGGACATGAAGTTGTTGGAGAGCATCCAGAGGAGGGCCACAAGGATAGTGAAGGGCATGGAGGGGAAGACTTATGAGGAAAGGCTGAGATCACTTGGTCTGTTCAGCCTGGAGGAGACTGAGGGGAGACCCCATCGCAGTCTGTAATTTCCTCACCAGAGGTGAAGGAGGGGTGGGTGCTGACCTCTTCTCTCTGATGACCAGCGACAGGACCCTGGGCAATGGCATGAAGCTGTGCCAGGGGAAATTCCGTTTGAATGTTAGGAAGAGCTTCTTTACCCAGAGAGTGGTGGAGCATTGGAACAGGCTCCCCAAGGAGGCTGTCATGGCACCAACTCTCATGGAGTTTAAGAAGCACTTGGACAATGCACTTAGGCACATAGTGTGACTTTGGGGTTGTCCTGTGCTTAAACAGCAGTTGGACTTGGTGATCCTTGTGGGTCCCTTCCAACTCAGGACATTCTGTGATTCTGTGACAAGCAAGCCACTCCTCATCGCAGATTTTCTTTTTGCACCAATCAGCACAACACTGTAATTTTACATACACACAGGACACACCTTACTCTATCCATCGCGCCACGAGGGAAATCAAACTCTGTGGACCTTTTGCTTCTCAAACGCACGCTTAAAAACACAGTACAGAATGTGGCCATGCCTCAAATCTCCCCGGAATTTGTTATGGCTGCATTACGTGGCCAGGCTCTGCAGGGTAAGACTCAGAAAATGGGACTTGGCATGCAGACTGGGAATATTTGCCACCCTGCCAAACATCAGTGACAGCATGCTGCTTCTTCTGGCACGATGAGGCCTTCATTTGCACTAAATCGGGTCCTCCTTCCTGTATCAGCATGGGCCCGTGTGAAAGAACAAGTTTAATGGCTAACTTTTTACAGCTGTTACCTGAGCCTGCAGCACAGCCAAAGTGACACGATAGGTGTCCACTGAAACAGCAACTGGGGACTGCTGAGTAACAGAAACAGGAAATCTCACAGCTTCAGCTGACAGATGGCAGCATAGCACCTAGAGAGAAAATGACGGAAATGAGTCTATACCCTTGGAAAGAGACAGCTCTGCAATAACAAAACCTATAAAAGTGATAGGCAAGGTTGACCCATTGTGGCAGGAAAGAAACATTAGGCATCCTCCAGACCCAGTTCTGTGCTGAACCTGCCATTTCAGTCCCTGTATGTAAGGCAGGAAAGATCAATTGGTGATAGAAGCTCTCTTCTTCACTGTAGAACCCTGATATTCAGGCTTAGCATACATATGCCTCAGCTCCACCAACACACCTGCAGCCAAGGATCTCTCAAGCCTGTCAACAGCCCTCCAAACTCGGCAACAGACATCACCCAAAACTTCACCAGTTCCACCATCACTACGGCGCAGGCCTCGGCAAACTCCATATAACACACTGTCATCATCACCAGAGAAACCCACATCGTAAAATTCAGAACAGCAAAGCCTTACCATGCTGTGGTCTGACTGTCCCTTGCATGTCACATGACTTATATTTGCAGCTGGTGGTAACTGAGGACCCTCTTCAAATGTGATCTGCACTGAACTCTACAAAAAGAGAATCATTAGTTCTCAGTGGCAAAGGTATCCCAGACAGTTTTAAAGATGACAAACAACCCGGAGGTGAAACCCCACAGACACTCTGATCCATGTTCACGAATCCATCCAGTAAGCAGAACTATGGACACTGCAACTCTACCCACCTTGGCTTGTCCACACAGGAAAAGGAAACAAGGTCTTCAATCATGGCTCAGACTCACAAGCACTATGTGAATCTCAGACAGGCAAACCCAAATTGGAAGGGAAACAGGATAGCAGTTAACTGTAAATCAAGAGCATTAACCCTTCTTCATTGCAGAAGCTTTGCCTTTCCTGTTCTCTCTCCACCCTGTGCTAATCCTGCCCTGAGTGAAAAAAAAAAACCAACTCAAAACCCAAACAAACAACAAATCAACAACAAAATCCACCCTAGTACATCAGCTCCTGTGCTCAGATTATTCTGTTTTTCCACCCTCTCCTGGTTTTTAAATTACAATCTCTGTTACAGAAGCATCCCTATTCTTTGCTCAAGGGCCCTCCTCAAGAAATACAAGATGAACATAAAGAGTTCAGAGCATCCCTGCACAAAACCTATCCCTCAAAGATTCCCTCTGCTCACAAGGGGCAAAAAGAGGGAGCGAGCAGGCAATCTGAGCACAGGACATGACTGTTTGCTGAGCTGCTGCTCATGTTTTAGGGCCAGGGTGACTGAGCCAGAGGATGACAGAGCACTGGCACAGACTGTCCAGAGAGGTTGTGGAGTCTCCTTCTGTGGAGGTATTCAAAACTCATCTGGACGCACTTCTGTGCGACCTGGTCTAGGGAATCCTGCTGTGGCAGGGGAGTTGGACTAGATGGTCTTTCAAGGTCCCTTCCAACTCCTAATATTCTGTGATTCTTCATCTCATACCAGCAAATTATTATCATGGAATTACAGTGAGGCAAGCGAAAATACAAGGAAATTAAGAGCTACAGAAGGCATGCTAGAAAAACTGCTGTGCAAACAGTTCCAAAGTCTAACCTATGGCATTAGATTTTACAAAGCCTATTACACTTATAAAACTAACAACAGCTGGGGGCAATGGAATAATTTCTTATTCCTTCCACCTTCACCAAACACACCTAATGTTTTCACATGATCATGCTGCACTGAAAGATCAGCTTTTCTGTCCTGCCTCTATAGTCCAGAATTTAACTCACTTATCAATAGGGGAGATGCTTTGCCAACCTTTTTGGAAAACGTGAACGCAAGTTCACATTGCTTTCTTCAAGACTTTCATTTCCTTTTCTTGAAATACATTAGCTTCATACCAACCTTTCCTAGCTCTTGATTTTCCCATAGAACTTAACATTCCCATTCACAACACAGAGAAAAAAAAAAAAGACTATGGCAAACTTCAGACCATAGTTTTTGTGGACAAAAGCCCCTATGTTGCAGGCAAGCTGAGCTACTCTGAAATGATCTCCGCACAGAATCAGCAAGGTTACTTCATGAACTTCAAAACTTTGTATCAACAGGACAGCAATGCTGGGAGATTAAAGGGAATAAACTCGCGAAAAATCACAAGGGGTTGCTCTAGAAACCGTCAGCCGGTTTTATCTGGGGGGGGTAGACTAGATGATCTTTCGAGGTCCCTTCCAACTCCTAACATTCTGCAGGGATCGTGCTGCCCAACGCCTCCCTTTCCGTGCGTTCACAACGCGGCACGCTCACGTCTCGTTAACGCTCCCCGGAGCAAAGCTGCTCGAAACGCAACGATGGCTCCCTTCAGCCAAGACCTCGCCGTCCCAGAGAGCGCCCGGCGAAGAATGCTTCCTCGGAGCCCAAGAACAAAAGGCTGGTTTAGGGCAGAAGAGTGATTTTCTCCCGCACAGAGGTCGCCACCGCTCACACCTCCGCCCCCAACTCCCTCCATCTCACCGCCGCGCCCACTCGGGTCCCGCCGTACCCCGTGCCGGCGCGCCTGGCCGTTGAGGGCTCGCACCCAGGCCCGCAGCCACTGCTCCCGCAGGGACCGGAGGGCGAGAAGTGCAGCGAGCAGCGCCCGGGCCCCGGCCTCCTCTGCCGCTGCCCCACGCCGCCGCGGCGCACGCTGGGCCGCGGACCGCCAGTACTGAAGGACCCAGGCCGCGACAGTGAGCAGTGAGGCAGCGAAGAGCAGCACCAGCGCGGCCCAGACCGGATCCGGCCCCATAGCGCCGCGCGCAGCAATTCACGGCTTGCCGGCAGGCACGGCGAGCAGGCCGCAGCCCGGCTCCGGACCAGCCAGTCCTACCCCCCACCGGGATAGAGGAGAGAAAGGGAGACCGCGCCGCCTCCCTCGTTCCAGCCCCGCGGGGCACGTGGGCCCGACCCAGCCCCCACAGCGTGACCCCAAGAAGTTCGGATCCCGCACAACCACCGTCTCAGCCCCTCCCATCCACTCCGCGCCGGCCCCCTCCTTCCGGTACGGCGCCCCCCCGTGGCCTGGCGGGAGGGCCCGAGGAGGACAGGGAGCTACGCAGTGGCCCGACCACCGGCGCGCAGCTTACAGGCTGATTCTCTCCACGGCTTCCCGTTCCCGGCGACCAGCCACCCGTCTCGGCAATCCTGTCGCTGCCACCGCGAGCCTTCACCTCTGACAGTCCGAAGTAGCGGTGCAGTGGCGGTATGGACGTGGAAGTCCCCGCCGGCCTCCCGCATTCCGCTTCAAGACGCTTTCCGCGTGCCGTCGCGCTCCTTTTCACCGATAGTAACTGCTCTGCTCACACCAGGCACGCAGGACACACCACAACGGCGGAATCCATACGTCCACCTGCTTGCTGCCTTCTTGGGCCACCATCGCTGTGGAGGTCTAGTAACTCGAGTTTAAGCACCTCTTGTCACAGCAGTTAACGACGGGAGGCAGCAGCGTCTGGCCGGCGGCGATTCCTTGATGCTTGAGCTGGCCAACCCTTCGCCTACTCTGCCCCGCAGTTCCTCCCTAGCAGCAACATGCGCTGGGGCCTCTTAACATTATTTAAGGCTCTGTTACACGAAGTCGTTTTCGCAGCTCAATAGACAGCAGGACTCTCAGCGCAGCAGCAGCTCTTTAAACAGCACAGAAAAAAGACCATCGGACACAATCTCAGGTCGCCACGTCCCACTGAAAACGGCTGCAGGGCACACGAAAGCACTTCTTACTGCTACCACACCTCCTCCCGCTTCTTTTCTGTTCCACCGGCTCACATTCAACGCAATGTCCGTGGGCAGAAATTGCGCCTATCCTGCCTTCCCAACCCGCAGAAATAACCCCCCGAGGGTCCAACAGCTGTCACGCATTTCCTGGCAACTAAAATACCTCGAGTGAGAAATTTTATTGTGTTTTTCTGACACCTGGCGAGACGCGTCAGGCAACGAAACCGACTTCCGCCCCTATTCTCCCTCTCGCGCATTCCGCTTTGCAGATCTGGGCAAAACAGCAAGCGGCTACTGGGAGGCGAGAGAACCTCGGAGCTAGACCGCGTACCCCTCCGCCCGTGTTTACCCGCGTTAAAAGGGGGAGGGAAGGAGGAAGTGACGTACCTGGGACGGACACAGCTGGGGCGCCGAGGCGGCCATTACGGCTGTGGGCATTGGAGGGTGCAGTCGGTGACGGAGCCGCTCCTAGGCCGGGCCGATCGCTGCCTACCGCGTAAGGAGCTCTGCTTCGCGGATCCACACAGACTCCAGCGCCGCGCTTGGCGCAGGCAAAAGTACTACCGTCCACGGCCGGCGGCGGCGATAAGCCCCGCGTCGGTGAGAGGCTCGTGCCAGCCACAAAGATGGCACTGCTCTCGCCGATAGGCAGGAGCAGGCCCGCGCATCCGGCGCCTCCTCTCTAGCTCTGCTCCACGCACAGCCGCGTTCCGTGCCCTTGCAGCGGCAGCGCCCGCCGACGCCATGCCGGTCTTGCCCGCTGTGCCTCTCCTCATCAACGTCGGGGGATCGCTGCTGGGCTTTCTGGCCACGCTCACGCTGATCCCGGCCTTCAAGGATCACTTCCTCGCCGCGCGGCTATTCGGCGAAGACCTCAACAAGACCTCGCGGCGGCCCGTGTGAGTAGCGCTGCCCCGCCGAACCATGCGCCGCAGAGCCGGACCGGCGCAAGCCCCGGGATCGGCATCAGCCGGGCTGACTCCCCGCCTTACCTTCCTTTCAGCCCCGAAGCACAGGGTGTGATCAGCGGGGTCGTATTCCTGATCATCCTCTTCTGTTTCATCCCTGTGCCCTTTTTGAGGTGCTTCGTGGAAGAGCAGTGTGCAGCCTTTCCTCACGACGAGGTGAGGTGTGTCTGGCGCTGGGAGCGTGGCGGGCATGGGCAGGGGGCAGCCGCCAGGAATCGGACGTCCTGTTCTCTGTCCTGCAGTTCGTGGAGCTTATCGGTGCACTCCTTGCCATCTGCTGCATGGTTTTCCTGGGCTTTGCAGATGACGTTCTGAACCTGCGCTGGCGCCACAAGCTCCTTCTTCCTACCATGGCTTCCCTCCCGCTGCTCATGGTTTACTTCACCAGCTTTGGGAACACGACGATTGTGGTGCCTAAGCCCTTTCGGGTGCTGCTGGGCATGCACTTGGACCTGGGTAAGTTAAGAATCGCTAAAAGCCATCATTCAAGCAGCAACTGATGAATGGAAGGGGTCACCTGACAGCCCACTGAGCTACAGAGGGAACACATGATGACTTAGCTTAAGTGATCAGTGAGAGGGTGCAACTCCGCCCACTAAATACTAGGCTGGAAAGAAATCCAGAAACACAGCACAGGTTCAGCCATGCATAGGTAGGCACGGATCATTTTTGCAGGATTCTGGCGATATGATTGAATGCCAGGTGCACACAGAGCTCAGCTGCCATCACAAGAGTGACTAAAGGACAGAAACAGTGCTACAGCCATGTTGCAATAGCTTCCCATAGCCACTGTGTTGTGTGTACATCTACACGTGGCAGCTGATTCACAGGAGAGGGAGGGATTTATTAGTATAGATTTATTTGATAGCTACTGCAGGAAGCGAGACCTTCAGTGAATCTGACCAGGGCCTACTTTGCCTATGAATATTAAATGCATGGCTCACTCCGATTTGCAGGTATCCTCTACTACGTGTATATGGGCATGCTCGCAGTGTTCTGCACTAACGCCATCAACATTCTTGCTGGAATTAATGGAATTGAAGCAGGGCAGTCTCTGGTGATAGCTGCTTCCATTATTGTATTCAACATTGTAGAGTTAAACGGTAAGGAAGAGACTGTGTATCTTTGTGGGTGCAAAAAGCAAAGGGAGATAGAATCCTAGATTTCAATATCTGGTATTACTAAAAATATTCCAGTCCTGTCTTATCAACAAATGCTTTTTTTTTCCTCCTATAGGGGATTATCGAGATGATCATATTTTCTCCCTCTACTTCATGATTCCATTTTTTTTCACCACACTGGGGCTGTTTTACCACAACTGGTAAGAGGATGGACGTTGAGAGTTTTTTTGGAGACATCCTTTCCATTTACTTTCTCCCTTTTCAAACAAACATAACCACTTACTGTTGTGCAGATAGGACACTGGAGCATAGACAGGCTTCTTGCCAGAAATGCACTGTTTTTCTTTCGATCAGAACAATTCCGGTCAAGCTGGCTGACCAAAATGCAGAGAATATGCTCCCTTGTACATCTTCCTAGCTGTTTTTTCATACCATGTTCTCTGCAAGCCAGGTTGTGGGTCTCAGTCCCTCATTTAGCATAAATCATAATTGTTGCTTTGATTGTGTAATCTACTGCAGTTTTCTTTTTGCTGCTAACCTGCCTTGTGGGAATCCATTCAGCAGTTAAAATCATTTTCATGATAACAGCAATCATGACAGACCTATGTATTTCTGCCCTGCTTATTGCAGGTACCCATCTCAAGTGTTTGTTGGAGACACCTTCTGCTACTTTGCTGGCATGACCTTCGCAGTGGTGGGGATATTGGGGCACTTCAGCAAAACAATGCTGCTTTTTTTTATCCCACAAGTGCTCAACTTCCTCTACTCATTGCCTCAACTCTTTCATGTCATTCCTTGTCCCCGTCACCGGCTGCCAAGGTAATGTACTCAAGTGACCCATAGCGGTACCACAGATTGTGCCTTTTATCTTCAACACCAGATAAGAAAGATGACTAAGTGCTGGTTTTAATAGGTAAAAGTTAGCTGGCTCACTCTGCCAGCTATAGTCATATAGTAGAGCTTTCTCAGAGTAAACTTCTCTGACCACCGCATGCCCTCAGAAGCAGAAGAGTGATTTTTAACAGTGTTAAAACATGATTATTCTCAGCTACAAGACTGAGAGAAATTAATACAGGCCACTTTTAATGCTGTTGCAGTGGGATCTGCTAAGATTTTCACAGTAGCAAGCCTTCTATGGCACTATACCCTATCAGCAATTGTCTCTGTAGACATTAAGAGTCGTCTGTTTCTAAAATCATGTGGCTTTATGCATACATTGGATGTGCAGTGGGGAGGAATCTCCTGACTCGGCCCAGAATGAGTGATTGGGGGCAGCAGCTATTGCTAAGTATATTGGATTATTCCCCCTTTTTCTACTTTTCTCAACTACTCAGCTAGGGATCTAAGTCTGCTTACATAGGGATCTCTGCATCCTTGCTCTATCTGGACTAAAATGTTAATGTTTCTTTTAGGCTCAATCCTAGTACAGGGAAGTTGGAGATGAGCTACTCCAAATTCAAAACCAAGAGCCTCTCTGCTCTGGGAACAAACATTCTGAAGGTAATATCCAGAAAACATTCAAAATCCAGACACATTTTGAGGTGGTGATTAAATGTGAGAGGAACAGAGCAGGAGAGAATGCAGAACTTCTGGTTTCACTAGTTATTTACTGGCCCAAATCCAGAAGAACATATTCTGCTTAGTCCGTCACCATCCCTTGTGGTCACTCAGTTGTATAAATAATCTATGTTCTATAATAACTACAGGTAGTGGTGTCCCAGGACCATCATCAGCCTGTCCTGTCTTTTTAGTAAGGGCACAAGCTAGGCTTCAGGGTGGTAGAGCAAAAGGGGTCCTGAGGAAGTTCAGCTAGTGAGCACTGGACATACCTGATGAAGCAGCATGAAATATTTCTTTCCCCAGGCAGTCAAGATCTTGCACATAGTAGATGTGAGGAGCGGAACAGATGAAGATGGCGAATACACTGAGTGCAATAATATGACACTCATTAACTTTGTTATAAAGCTGATTGGACCCACCCATGAGCGAAATCTGACTCTCCTGTTGCTGCTTGTTCAGGTCAGACAAATGGTTCCTCCAGCAGCAAGATGTACTCTGCAAAAGAAATGGATCCAAATTGGTCTCAAGAGTTAACATGACAACCAGGGGGAAGTAAAGTATCATGCTCCTCACGCAAGATGGAGTTGAGCTGGGGAACTTGAGGAGAATTGGAGGTTACACAGCTCAAGGAGGAAACAGATTCCTCCTCCCCGAACCTGTTCACAGAGAGCTAATAAATAAAACGTCACTAGGTTAAGTTGGGAAGATTCTGAAGGTACAGATCATTGGATGCTAGAAAAACGTTAGAAAAGCAGAGTGCCTTGTAACTCTGACCCAATACAGCCTTTTTCTGTGTTCCTGTTTTTCAGTCATACCGAACAACACCACAGTCCTGGAGTTAACCTCCAGCTGGTGGACTTGTGTAAGCTTGGCACATAGCTCAGCAGTATCCAGAACCAAGCAGGGCACAGGAGCATCCTGATGCAACTCAGAACACAAGGATAACATGCTTCACAGATAGAGCCACTACCTCTGTTCAGCGCATGACCTCCCATGCATAATATAGCAGAAACACCTTTTTTTTTTTTTAAAGGATTGTATTGCTTAGCTGCCCACAACAAGTTTTTTTTCATCCTCAGATTAAAGATAAGAGATTCTTACTAGGAAAGAGCAGAGACACTTAGCCAAATTCCCTTTTGGGAGGAGCGACTTCTAACAAACCAACCTGGAGACTGAAAGGGCTTAGGCAAACTAAGTTGGGGATAGGAGAGAAAGTATATACTGCTTGATCTGAGCCCAGTCACAGCAGAGAAGTCTTGTCAACACCTTCTTGTAAGGATGTTGAAGTGTAGCTTTGACACAAGGTATTATCTTCCAAATCATAGGGTTTACGTTATAATGTAGGCTCCTTAAGAAGGAAAGAGTTGTTCCCAACCATATATCTTGTCTGCTTGGTCTCACAACATGACTGTGTGCAGACACATGCAGAAAGCCCCTGTGGATAGCTACAGTTCTCAGAGAAAGGGCGAAGAATGATGGATAGCCTCCTCATTTTAATCTTTCTATACCTAACAACATTTAGGCTAAATTTTTTGCTTAGTGAAATGAGGCACACTGGAAAGCATAGCAAATCCATCTGGAAAGGAGGAATCTACCAGCCTCTAAACTATTAAGTATTTAACACTATATTTCTGTTTTCTGAATTTTACCTAGGTCCTGGGCAGCACAATTGCATTTTCAATCCGGTACCAACTAGTGCGCTTGTTTTATGATGTTTGACTGGACTGTCAGGAGCAGGGAAGAGGGTTGTACCTGCCAGTCAGTGTTCTCCAGCTGACCAAACGATTCAACTGATCTTGGCCCTACGAGAACCTCAGGACACCTGTCAAAATGCAAGCAACTGGTCTGCATGGGCCAGTCTTGAACTGCAGTCATTTTTTGTGTGCACTAGAGGCTTTTGCTCAGTTCTGCTGACGGAAAAGATTCACTGCTACATGGACATCATTGTTACTGGGAATACCTTTCAGAGGGGAAGGAAATGACCCAAATGTTTACTTACAGCAGTCAGGGAAAGTGGGAAAAATGAAATCGCTATACCTCTAACAAGCATGTTACTGTTCCCCAAGAGAGAACTAGAACTTCAGTTTCTGTGAGATTCTATACAGCAGAACAAGTAAACGAAAATCCTCTTGTGACTTCTCCAGTCCCCATCTTTTTGGTCCATGGACACAGAGTGACATGTTATAAAACCATACCCAAAACTCAGTGCTCTGAGAATAAAATAAGTCATGGTACCCTTTGCTCTTCAGTGCTTTGCCTCGACAATATAGGCACACAATGAAACTAGGCTGCAGGATCTCTGGCTTTCTGCCTTGATGGGTGGCTAGTTGTTTCTGCAGTAGACCATCCTTTTTCACAGCTACTGGGAATGTTCCTGCCAAAGGGCTTTTATTTCTGAACATCTTTATCTCCTGCCTTCCTTCATGGAATAGGACACATTTGGAACAGGCTAGCAGAGTAAGGATTGTGTGTCCTTCTGTAATAGAGGACATAGGTAAAAGCCTTAGATTAACATGGAATGAAGACCCTTCAGGCTGCAATTTCCTTTTCCTCAAATACAAATCATTATTATCTGGCACTGTAGCTCACCACAGAACTGTGTACCTGACAGAAAAACACATAACAGTCACTGGAGTACCAAACTGAAGAGTCCCTCTGAGATTAATGGGAGCGAAAAGCAAAAGAATACAACAGTAAAGGCAGGGATGCTCAGATGAGAGACTGTAAAGTTGCTGGGTTCAGTACCTTAACAGAGGCAAGGCTGCTGCACCTCTATGCACCCAAGTCCAGCCAGTAGTGAGGCTGAGAATGTATTCCCAATAGGCAAAAATGCTTATGTCCAGCAACAGTGATCAACACAAAAAATAAAACAGCACTCAAATGTGAATGATACAAGTGGCCAAATCCTCTTCCTCCTCTCCAGCTGATCAGTTCAGAAGTCTGCTAGTAGAATGTATTCATAAAAACATACACACGTACACTCAGCAACATTTATGAATCCATTCAGTAGCTGGCCTTAAACACTCAATCTATCCAGTAACTAGCTGCTGGATTTCCTGGCACTGGGGCACCAGAACACCCAAGGTGTGCAGTACTATTCTACTTGCTCTTACTCAAATTTTCTTAGCTAGAGCAGCAGAGAAATTAATCTCTGGTAGCTGCTCTAGACCTATGGCCTTGCGGTTTCTAGTGCTTAGACCTCCAGGCATATACACCCAGGGCAGACAGTTGCCTCACCCTAGAAAAAAATAGAATTGGAGTTTGCTGAGGCGGGACAGACTGCAGAGGTAAAGGCTACCCATCAGCAACATGTTCACACACAATCACCTTCATCCTGCTTCTCCTTCCATGTTTCCATGTTTATTCCTCTCAGTTCTTTGACACCTTCCCCACCTTTGGTGCTTCCCTTAAAAAAAAAACAAAACATATATATATATAATGCATTTCATACATTCCCACCATCCCCTAAAAAGGATCTCACACTAGGTTTTACACATCCCTGAATGCTCTCCCCCAGTATGCCACTATTAAGCCAAATACCCCTAACAAGCAGGATCCCCCTCAGTCTACAGGCATCTCAGGAACCTTGGCTGCCTCACTCTGGAGGGGAGTTAGACCAGGGCCCGGGCCCAGGGGCCGACCCCATTCCTCACAAAGCCATGATAGCGCCCCATCTTTCCTCACACTCTTCCACTCCTTGGGGTTACCGTGACCACCCCTTATACATCACCTGAGAGGTGACACAGTCAAAGCTCCTTGCGCCAATCCGATCCTGAATTGTTACCGTCTCCTACTAGGAGCACTAGCGCTCGGACAGTGTGTGCTTTGGCTGCCCATGAGTGGACTGGAGGCATGGGGGGATCTCTGCGATACAGTCGTCCCGAGCGCAGCGAGCTGAGGCGCACCGCAACGGCGCGTCCGGTCCCTTCGCTGCCAGCACGCCGGCCGCAGCTACCTGAGGAGCAGGGAGACCCGCCACAGCGGTAGTTCCGCTGCGGTGCCCAACGGCGGCACCACGACTCCTCACAAGCACGCCACTCCCTCCTCCCGCAGCGGCAGCACACACCAACTGCCTTAGCAGTATAAATTTGGCGCCTTAACTTTTTATTGGCCGGTCTCTGCCACCAATAGACTCAGGGCAAGCGTGGTGATGTCACAGAAGCATCCAGTCAGCAGAACGTTCCTTCTGGCAGCCGCACCAATAGGGAAGCGCGGTGGCGCCGTCCAATGAGCTGAGCCGTACTTGGCGGAGGGTCATAAAAGAGCTGGGTGGGAGGCCTCCCGCCTTATTTCACCGCAGAGCTCGGCGTAGGAGGCTGTAGTCAGCGCAGCGTAGCGAGGCGCCATGTCTGGCCGTGGTAAGAGCGGCGGTAAGGCCCGAGCTAAGGCCAAGTCTCGCTCGTCCCGGGCTGGGCTGCAATTCCCGGTCGGACGCGTTCACCGGCTGCTGCGGCGCGGGCACTACGCGGAGCGGGTGGGGGCCGGCGCTCCAGTGTACCTGGCCGCAGTGCTGGAGTACCTGACGGCCGAGATTTTGGAGCTGGCAGGCAACGCGGCGCGCGACAACAAGAAGACGCGCATCATCCCCCGTCACTTGCAGCTGGCGGTGCGCAACGACGAGGAGCTCAACAAGCTGCTGGGCGGTGTCACTATCGCGCAGGGCGGTGTCCTGCCCAACATCCAGGCTGTACTGCTGCCCAAGAAGACCGCCGGCGGCGCAGGCCCCACCAAGGCCGGCAAGAAGGGCAGCGGGCAACAGTCGCAGGAGTATTAGGGTGGTCAGCCGGTCGATCCCCCGGCACCACACAAAGGCCCTTTTCAGGGCCACCCCCATTGCTCACCGGAAGAGCTGCGATTTGCGGGGGAGGGGGCGCTGCTTTGTCGTGCCTGGAAGCGGGGTCGGGGCCCGGCGGCCTGGCCGCCTGCTTCTCTGCCCGGAGCACCGATGTTCACAGCGGGCTGGTGGCCAGCAGCAGCGAGGAACCGACCCGCTCAGGGCCAGTCAGAGGAACTGCGAACGGAAACTGGTCTATAAAGATTTAAACTTGCACTGGGGTGCTGATAATTTAACTGTATTTATCGGCTGTTAAAACATACTCAGTGGACATTGCAAAGAGAATAAAAAAATACTTCCTTTCCAAAACGGGACCCCGGTAAAGTGTCGTTTCAGTGTTTCTAGAAAGCACTGTAACGTATGAGCCCCACGGCGAATGGCCATCCCCTAGTGAATGCAAGGAGGCAAGGGCTAATAGTTAAAAGAGAAAGGCACAATAGCCCATCTTTGTGGCTGGTTAGTGTAGATGAATACCTCTCAGATTACCCTTGCTGACCAGCATACAAAGGAAACTAGGCAGCCTGTCCACGTCCTAATTTATTACCGGCCACTTGACAAATTTGCATCCAGTAGCTGCAAACTTCCTCACCTTAAGTAAGACCTATGATGAACATGGTATCTGCTATGAGGAACCCTGTTTTAGGAACCTAATATTCTTCAGAATTCTGATGAGTGAACAGGCCCAATTGTTAATTGGCTGCTGTCAGCACTATACAGCACTTCTGTATCATCACAGTTTTGAGCCTCTGATTTTAATCTGTAATGAGAGGAACTCATCTGTAGCAGAATGGAACTCTTTGCATGTGTGTGTTTTGGGGGGTTTTTTTTGTTGTTTGGGTTTGGTTTTTTAATTTCCTAGCTACAAAAATTGTTGAAAACACTTTATGGAGACACTTTGCAATTTAGAGAAATGCAGAGGGATGAAAACCTCGAACAGCATAAGCTACTCACGTTAGTTAACTTAGCATTTCAAGATTTTATGCCCAAACATCAGATAAGACTGGTGGGAGTGTTTAAATAAATCCCTTCCTCCAAAGAACGATGATGGGTGGCTACAAAGACTTGCTAGAGTTGTAGTAATCCTGCTGACCACACCACAGGGTTAGCAGGCATCATTGAGCTGCCTCGCCACGCTAAGAATGTGTTTAGCTCCCTTGCTCAAAAGTAAACCAGCCAGTTCAACACCAAGGTTCTCTGCAGCTTCCTGGGCTTGACCAGGGATATTCTTGGCTGTGATGCCAACATGCTGCACATCGTCATTTGGTCCATCTTCATTCTGTAAAATATAAACACCTCAAAGTAAGGCAGCAGGAATGAGTTGGCAATGAGCAGTTGAAGCCACATTAGAAATGGGGCAAAATCTGTGGTTCAAGGTGCCTTGAGAATAAATAGGGTGCAGGAGCCAGACCTAAAGTAAAAGATTTCAAAAAGTCTAGTTTTGTCATTCAGCTTCGAGTTTGGATTTTGAAGCCACCATGGTTCACATACCTGTTCGGGATAATTAACGCTGGTCTGCATAGTCTCCTTGAGGCTATCGGATCCATCCAAACTGTAGACTGCTCCTGTCAAATACAACTTGGAAAGATATGTAGAAGGGATTAATACCTAATTAAAAACCAGACAGCCAAACTACCCCTTTAAAAAAAAAAAAACAAGCATGCTACATAGGAAGCTAAGTCTGGAGGGGAAGGCTTTATTAGTGCAGTGGACCAGCAACAATAGTAATACAATACAACTATAGGGAAAGTAATCCCTGTTAGGGAAGATGTGACTTCCCAAGGAAAAAGCTGAACCCTTTTCCTAGCTTCCCACCTCCTTCATCACACTCTGTTGTGTAAAAACGCCAATTCTCTGGGGTCAGAAGCAAGATGTCCAGATCTTGGGACACTTCTTTTAAGGAGGGATAAGAAGTAGCACTTATAAGGGCGTTTTCCGGAAGACTGAACTTCAGTAGCCAGACTCATTCTTACACTCCTGCTCTGGACAAAAAGCCAGAAGGGTCCAGGAGGGAGCTTATCTGCCCTATATGACTATAAAGCTATCTGCTGGAGTTACCTTCAGGGAACGTTCCGGCAACACATACATTGGAATAGGCTTTTAGAAATAATCCTAGATAAATACAAAGTACTCCTCACCTGGCCATCTTTCAGCATGGTATTGACAGCAACAGGGACACTACATCCACCTTCCTGAAAAAAAAAAGCAGCTGACAAAGAGGCTCCAACTCAACACATTCAAAGCAGAGAGCTCTGAAAAGTTCAGGCTGCACACAACCTCACCTACAGCTCTTCAGGCCCTTCTCGATACAGAAGTAAATCTCTACTTTGCAGTTTTAGGAATGTGTAACAGATTTACCCTACTATGGCACTGGGTCAGCTGGCAGAGCAGTATTTACTGCTGCAGACAGAAAAACAAGGATGCTAAACTTACCAAACGTTTCATAAAGGCTCTCTCAGCAATGCAGCATAACACGGTGTCTGCGTCATGCAGAGCAGATACCATATTCAGTATCTCTTGGTCTTTGGCACGAACTTCCACTGCTAAGGCACCCTGTAAGAACAAAACCAGAACATAATCATCATCCTAATTCCTCAACTTCATGCATCTCTGTGTGCATTCAGCATTGGTCATGAAACAGAACTCAGAGGCATTTCTCTGAAGGAAATGTTTAGATGTTTACACAAATTAACTACAAAACAATCCACTGGTTGCAGAGACATTCTATGGCAGCTGCTGTATAGGGAAAATCAGAACATACATCAGTGTTCAAGATCACGCTGTCACCTCAAACTATTCTAGAACGCAGTTATGACTACACATTAAGAAACACCTACACAAATACCCAATCTTGACGAGAAGGCTGGATAAGTCCAAGCTTTCCAACCTTTTCTCAAGATAAGATCAAGTGCTGATTGAGTAACAGCAACAGAATAATTCTTTCTTAAATTGGAAACGGGACTGGGAAAACAAAGAGAACTGCACAATACCTGACAAACATGATCAAAATCACTATTTCAGACTGAATTTGCAGATTCTTCTCTTGCAATCAGTAACGCATAGCCAGCTTGCGTTTAGAAAGTTTAATACCCTCTGTGCAACACTCTGTAAACTTAGCAACGGGGCAAGCATGGCCTGCCTAGAAACAAGCACTAACCATGTGCTCCAAAGCAGGCGTTTCAGCTCCACCCTACACAAGTTACAGCGCTCTGCAAAAGGGAGGAGGAGAGAGCATCACAGGGCAAGGGTACTGTGGTGGCTCTGCACAATTATGCTGGTGCAATGCAACATTGACCCTCAAGAGCCTGCCCTGTATTTGCCACATCACCCCACTGGTTTTGTGCCACACTTTGCCAGTTACCATTTTTCCGTTACTGATCAGTCCCCGCCACACAGAGTAAAAGAGCTGACTACCATTCTTCCCACAAGCTGTGCATAAAACAGTGTAACCAACAACAGAAGAGACTGATATAGTAGTTCTTTGGCAATCAACACATGAAAAGTATTTGGCACAATTAACCATTCTGTAAACTGTACTGCTGTTGGCTTTCAGTAAGCACTAGAGCTTAAGATACAAATGTTGCAACATACCTGTCCAACAGCATACAAACAATCTTCAGGGCTTAGGAGCTGTAAAAAAGTAAAGCCAAAGTAAACTAAAGCTGCGCTGTTCAGTACATAGGAAGCGAGAGCCAAATCCTATGTTCACCTCTAACATCAACTGATTTTGTGCTTGACCAAAGAAATATCACCTTCCTCTTACCACGCCTCAGTGTTCCAACCCTTTAAGTGAGACAATGTACTTTCCTTCACCTGGACTATAACGCTTCATGAATTAGCCAATCAAAAAATTCTCAGTCATGCACACTGCTGCACTACTCTACCCCAGTACTGTGAAATGCTGGAAGACAATCAGATTACGAACTGCTACTGCACTACAGAAAACTGAACAGTGTAAGTTTTTGTAAGCAAAACAAAAAACACCAACCGACTAGGAATAAAAAAAAAAAAAANAGCCAACCAATCAACCCTGAAGAGCATCAAATCACAAGCTAACATGGCAATGGATTCAGTAGACTGCATGCTTATCTTTGACAGGACAACTGCAACGTCAGAAAGGCAAGCAGTTGATGGTTTGGCAAAGAATGTAACTTTCTGCTTTGCTGCTCCTCACCTGGCCAATGCGATTCTCCCAGCCCATTCTCTTCAGCCCAGCAGCAGCCAGGATGATGGCACTGAAGTCTTCCTTCTCATCTAGCTTCTTTAAGCGGGTATTTAAATTCCCTCTCTGTAGGAGTGATTAAGCAAACACGGAAACAGCAAACAGACCTCTAACCACTTGACATTCGCTTGAATGTGTTTACAGAATCCAACAGCCTCCAAATCAGTACCAACCTGAAAAAAGTGCGAAACATGGAGCATTGTTTCTGTAAATGGGATTTTGCTGAGCATTATGGAGTATTAATTCAAGCACTGACTCTCGAAAGATACGCATGTCATTTAACTACATTAAAAACACCCAACACCAACTGCTTTTGCTTAGCAAAGAACTAGGTTACTAGGACTGAGGTAACAGTGCCTTTTACCACAAAGTCAGCAGACTGCATCAGAACTAGGGGCCCACATCACATCTGAGGTACCGTGAACCAACCAGCACTTGGCCAAGCCACTGTGACAAATGCACGGCACCGAGCCGTTTTTCAAACATTCCTTAATGCAAGATTCATTTGCACCCTAATCTCAGGTAGGTTAAGGCTGGCCCCTTCTTTACAGCCTTGTTGAGAAAGTAGAGGTCAGAATGGGCTATGGTACACTGTACCAGCCTCTTGGAATCTATCAGTGGAAGGCAGTTTGAGGAAGCAGTTTGTTCTTGTCAGTCAGGTGGTATAAAATAGCCTTGAATCTAGATTTCGCATTAAGTTATGTCTTCCTGTTTGCAGCTCTACCCAGCTCATGTTTTGCCAGGAAAGGATACAATGTCCCTGAACTCTAACTGAGGGAACTTCTTTTTGAGTTGGGCTGCTCTCCGAAGCGAACTGGTTCCAATCACACTGTGGGGAAAATAAATTCCATGAAATACAGAATAGTCTTACATTTACCTCCAGCCAGAGATATCTCAGACCTTTCAAGGAAACAACCTTTTTGTTTTGTTTGCTTTTCTTTTTCTTTTTTTTTTTTTTTTTTTTTTTTTTTTTTTTAATTGAAATGAAGATCTAAGAACCTGCCAATGATTTATATCTCCTTAGAAGAAAGAAAACCACTCTGTGAGTTTTAGGATATAGCCTGAAGCTAGATGCTTCTGGAGGGCAGCCTAGCCAGTGTCAAAGACTGATGAAACCTCCTTTTTAAACACCACAACATTTGCCATAGGAAGAAAAAAAAGAAAAAAGAAAGAAAAGAAAGACCCAGATGCCCCAAACTAAACCAGACATAGCCCAAGTAATTGAAGTTACAAAAATGGAGGGACTTCATCAATGATAGGCAGTGGGAGGAGAACCTTTGGAAACAGTAAGATGCATAAGTGGAAACCAGAGAAAACTGCCAGTCTGGGCAGTAAGTGTTTCCCTGTAGATATGTATGCTCTTCACTTTTCTTGGTACCGTGGAACGTAAACCAGACATGGTTTTCCCACTACCCAGAAGCATGAGTCTACGTCTGTCTTGCAGCTAGTTTGTTTCTTTTACTTTAACACAGAAAAATTATTCCTAATAGTTACTTTAATCTGAGTAATTTCACTCAGTCATTTCAGACAGAGTCCAATAACCTCTAAGAAAAGGCAGGTAACTCAAAAGAGAAACCGCTCATGCTCCCAGGTAAGAAAGTGATGACAAAAAATAAAACAAAGAAATCACAACTGTCTGTGTGAGAGCAAGATCATGGCTCAGGACCACACAAGAGAAATACTAAACTGGACACACTGCCCGCACTGTAGGTACTCCCCTGTGATAAGCACAACACAAAGGAGCTCTGGAGACTATGACAAAGGGTCTAACTTGAGAAAATACTGCAATGCAAGGGTGGCTTGAGAGCTCCAACCTCACTGGGTGTGCAGCACTCCCTAGACAGCCTTGCTTGTTTCAGCAAATGGGTTCAAGTAATGTCTAAGGAAAGCTATTAGAAGGTAGTGTAAAACTACTGCAGAATAAAGCAAGGAGCTAACTGACTTGCCACTGGGAATTATCAAACAAACTCTTCCCTTCCATTTTTACACCTGACTGCTCTCCCCTTTGTCTCTCCACTCACCTCTTTTCAGGAAGGAGGCTCAGTGTTTTTCCACAGTTTTTGGGATGAAAAACAACAGCATCAAGTGGATTTTCCCTTCTGAAAAATAATGCAAGCACAGAATGGCTGACATCATTTACCAGGAGGCTGTAAGCTTACCAGTTCTGCTCTGGGTCCCCAGACAAACTGCCTCTGGCTCCAAAATACCCCATTGTCATTGTAAAAGCAAGAATTTCCAGCAAACCTGCTGGCTACAGAAGACTAGGACAGCTCTAGACTTTCCACTGTTTCAGAGACTATCAGGTGGTCAAACCTTGAACACCTAAAGCTACCTAAGCTGCCTTTGCTTTCCTACCACTATAAACACCATAAAATGCAAGTCCCTCAGAGAATCAAGCCTTATGTTCACACTTACTTGCATACAGCACCAATGGTAAAGCCAGGGGGAAGAGAAGTTGGCAGGTCCTTCAAGGAGTGAACCACGAGGTCAACTCTAAAAATTAAAGGACAGTAATCACTGAACAGATGACTGAACTCACACGATATCTACCAGAGACCTGCAGGTCATCTACAGAAAACTGTGAATCCACCCTGGGAAGTAACCTGGAGAAGGGGAAGGAATTTCAGGATCCTACAGAATTCTAGTGTTACTCCAGAAAAGTCACTTCACCTTTCTCCATCTCCCTTTTCCCACCTGTAAAATTAAGACAATGCATTCCTCCCAGCAGTGATGCAAGACACATTACAACAATCAGGTTAAATGAGGGGAAGATGCTGGAGATGCTCACACAGACTCATCATACCAGAATGCAACCAGTACACTGACTGGTATTATACTTCAAACTGAAAAATAATATCTAGCAGAAGTAAAATGTCTGCTTTGTTACAAGGCAAACAAACCTCATTTTAAGTGCTTGAGCCACCACCATTTTTTCAGTTGACTTCCCTCAAAAACACAGTATTATGTGCCTGTGTGTCTGAGATCCAGAAAAATATCTTTGGTCTTAAACCCACTGTAATGAAGGCATAAAAAAAAAAATACCACAACACAAAACCACAGCACCCCAAAACCACCACACACACAAGAAAAGCT
The DNA here is from genome assembly GCA_013399015.1 of Galbula dea. Classification (NCBI taxonomy): domain Eukaryota; kingdom Metazoa; phylum Chordata; class Aves; order Piciformes; family Galbulidae; genus Galbula; species Galbula dea. The sequence goes on from VWZX01000495.1 coordinate 41,545, forward strand.
AGGGAGGTACCCAGACCAGAATGAAACAGATTGCATATGCAGCGAGCCAAAATGTCCACAGAGCACCACCACTGCCAGAAGGAATAAAAAACAATGAGCTCTTACTCATTTCTCTCAAGCGCATTTTCCAGCTCTTTGGTGAAGAGGCTCTTCTCCCCGATCTACACATAAATGGAGCAACATGAATAACAAAAGTAGTATCTGCAAATACATCACCCAATACAATTATTTCTTGTGTAGAGGAAAAAGAGATCCTTTACCTTGGAAAGGGCTGTATCCAAGATCTTGTCTCCAGTCGTGGACATGGCAACTGCTCAGAGATCACAGGTAAAATGTAAAAACTTGGTCAGAGCACCTAGGCCTAGATTGGAAATAACTCGGCAACACGCAACAAGCAGAACAGTGTCACAAGCTACCATGCAAACACAGATTCAAGACAAATATAATAGCAGCTCTCTACTAGAAATACACTAACACTACACTCAAGACAAGTGATATTGAGACCTCCTTCACTGTTCTCAAGAAGAGAGTGAGGGGAAAGCAGGCAAGTTTTGGGAAGAGCTGACCCAACAGCAATTGCCAGAGTCTGTCTCTAGAGTGCCAGTAAAAAGTACTTGGCAGTTCTCTTCAGTGCAAGGATGGACTCCCATTATTCTTGTTGAACAACTCCAATCCCAGACATGAAAATGTCCCTAATGCACACTGAGGTGCACCCAGAGTGATACCAGGTTCTCAAATGCAGCAACACAACACCATCTGCACAACATACTCAGAGCTTCAATCAGGAGCTTATGGAATCCATCCTTCTCCCCCAGAAGAAACCAGCAGCAGTTGCTCAGCTGTACAATCTAACGGAATTCAGACAGCACCGTTAGATAAGCAAGGTTCCATCCTCCATCTCACAACAGCACTCTAGACACACAACTCTTGCACCCAAAGATAAGCAGTTGGCTCCCACTGCCATCGACCCCAGGGCAGTTAAAAAAAAAAAAAAACAACACAACATACAAAAAAATCCCACTTACCAATCTCAAAGCAGAGATCAGGGTATAGGTCTCGGAGCATCTCGACAATGCTATCCGTCTGAATCCGGGCCAGCTGCAGCAAAGAATAATGTAAAGCCCTAAACGAAGTGCAGATCATCCATAGAATAGCTAGAGAGGACTTCGCTGTTCTTTGACAGTGAGGCATGTGTGACAGTGAGATGTTCTAAACTGAAAGTGTTACAAATAAGTATCCCCCAAGTAAAATAGCTCATATGTGCAAATTCACAGAATCATGTGAACTCTCATCACAATCATAGCATTTCACTGAAAAACTTATTAACTAAGCAGAATAACATCTCCCCATATCCAGTGCTGTTGTGACCCAGGCACTGACAAAACAATGCAACGAATTTATGGAGTTAGGAAGAGCAACTAGAGCAGAAGCCTACATGTCAGGATCAGCATGCGCTACGTCCAGCTGGGTCATTAAGGTCACCAGCTGTCCCCCAGTCAGAAATTCCATTTCTCCATGCCACCTTGGTGCCCTTATTCATAGACAGCATTTACCTACCTAACTTTGAGATGCCTGGTTTTATCTCTGCAGAACGTGACTACTTAAAGACACCCACTCATCAGCAAGCTGGCAGAAAAGTAAGCAAAACCATCCTCCTGTTGCTCAGTGGTGAAAGTACAAGTCATACTGTATGCTGGGTACTCTCTGCTTTTTTTAAGAGCATAAGTTTTACCAATACTGCAAGTTTTAGGTGAAGCCAGTATGATTTCACTGTGCTGCTGGAAAAAACTGTAGTTACTAGCAAGTATGACTTACTTATCTGTTGTAAGATCAGACCTGCATGTAGAGGTTCTATGGACCAAAGAAAAAAAAAGGGGAAAAAAAAGGAACAGAGAACTGGCACAGCAAGCAACAGATCTTGAAGCAGTAAAGTGCAAAAAAAACGTTCCGCCGCATAAGGACAGCAGAAGCATGTAAAATAAAAATAGAATTGCACTGGCAAACGATCATTCCACACATGGGAGCAGCAGCAGAATCACGCAACTACAGGCGAGTTTCAGCTTTTCTCCCACTGATGAGCTACATAGCTTGGGACAGTTAACTTTGTTTTCGGGACTGTAATTTCCCCACAGGCAAAACCAGCATTAAGTAGCTGCTTTCCTCTGTAAACGGCCACAAAAGACTTAGGTTAAAAAAGATGTAGTATGTCCCTTGCCCCATACCTACTTGAAAGGCCTTCCTTAAAGTAAAGAATTCCTCCTAGAATGTGCTACCAGAATGACCAAGATTATCTCAGAACAAAAGCACGAAGGAGGTTTATCTCCCTTTGCCAGCCTGCTCCTCCCTTCTGGAACCAGCTGCTAAGAGATACCCACCATATCTCTGGACATATTCCTTTCCTCATCACTTAGGAGGGCTGAAGCCATTAGCTGTTAGAGGTGTTTTGTTGGATTGTTTTGTTTTGTGTTTGTTGGGTTTTTTTCCCGCCTCCCTAGAAGGGCTGCATAAGTCTTGCAAGTTAGAAAGTCTACAGCGAGACCTCTGTCATCCCAGAAGGGCACTCGCACCCTCACTGCTGTTCATTCCACGATGGCAGTGCTGTCGAGAACAGACTGTCCCCTGGGCTCCGCAGAAATGGAGTTCAAAGCTTGCCCTAGTAGTCCAAGAAACGAACCGGAACACCGCGAATTCTCCCTCCCAGGTGCCCTAGGCCCACCAGCTGGGGATCTGCACCATGCCCTCCAATTCGGCGCTCACCGAGTCCTTCCTCAAACTGGTGTAACCGCGATGACCGGAGGGACCAATAGGCAGCGCGGCGCGAGCGCACCTCGACCTTCCCGCACCCCTGCGGTCCAAGGGTGCCAAGCAACCTTCCCCAGGCCCCAGCCCCGTCGCCGCCTACGCCTACCTGGCTCCGACGAGTGCCCACGCGGATCGTTCTGCCGCCCACACCGTTCTCGCCCTGCAGCAACAACGAACAACGAGGTGGCCCCCCCCCCCTTGCCCCGCCGTGGGTCCACACCTGCCGGCAGGCCTCGCCCGGCGCCCGCCCCCGGCCCCCCCAGACCCGGGACTCACGGCTCCCGACCCCAGCTCCGCCATGACAACACCTCGCCCGCTTCGCTCCGCGCACTCCTCCACGGCGCGGCCCCGCCCCTAACGTCACGTCCGCCCTCCCGCCCCGCATGCCCCCAGCAGCACTCCGCGCACAGCCCACCAGTCCGGTTTATTGGTAGGGATGGGGAACCGAGCGCATAGCGGGAGGCCCGTACAGCCCGAGAGCGGCGCGGCCCGGGCTCAGGTACTGCGCTTGGCGTGGAGGAGCAACTCCCGTTGCAGGCCAGCCTCAATGGTGGTAGCTGCCTTTCCCGGGGGCAAGTCTGTGATGAGGGTGAGCTTGTTGAAGACACCTCGACCGAAGTAGTCAGCAACCACGGAGAAGCCGTCGTTGGCACACTTGAGCTGTGGGACACAAAGCAGCACCATCAGCAAAAGCCTCCAACCCCTTTCCTCCTTTCACCTCCTCACTAGAAACACAGCAGCCCAATTCACTCCTTGGCTGTTCTGCTAGCTCAATAAAAGTGCTGCATTAGGTCTTAACCTTTCCCTTCAATCCTACATTTGAGCTCTGCACTTAAAAGGTAATAGACAATTATCTTAAGCAGCAAGGTGACTGACTTGGCTACTCTAGTTTCCACATGTGTTAACATGTTCTAGCTAATGCCCCACTTTCAACTTTGCCACTTCATCCTTAGGAAGACAATGCAGACAACACTTTTGGCATACCGCAACCGCACCATCCTGTCCCTAATCTGATTTACATAACCCTTTTTCCTTAATTTGTTCTATGCAACTTGCTGACCAGCTGTCATGCTGACCAACAGGTCTCAGTCTGTTTCAGGGTCAGGTAAGAATACCTTCTCTTTCATCTTTGGAGTGCATCAAGGACTATGCCCTATACACAGGCACTGTCACCCTAGGGTGTAATGTCTCATTATTTGCAGTCAACATAACCTCGGTTACAGAACACTTTCACCCTTACCTTTCTCTACCAGCATTTGGGGATCTGTATGTGAATCTAAAACCCTGTTTATTTAAACTTGGTAAGACAATGTCACCAGACCTGATGCTGAAACTGGTCATGCAGATCTCTCTTCTGCTCCTGGGCTCGGATCATGTCCATCACTTTGCGGTTTTCAGGCATGCAAGTAGGACACTCTGAATCGCTCTCAGAGTAGCTTTCAAAGCAATGCTGATGGAAGGAATGACCACACAGGAAGTGGACTGAAGGCAGCTCTAGGGCACTGGTGCAAATGCTGCACTTGGTCTTCTGAAAGATCTTGGGACTGAGAGAGTGAAAGGATGCAGAAGGGTGAGAAAGACATTTTTCCTTAAAATAATAAAAGTTCTGTCCTATATAAGAATAGACAGCACTCAGTTCCTCACCTTGATTTTAGCTCTTCAATCTCCTGGCGGATTCTTGTAGTTTCTTCTCGGTATTTTTTAATTCTCTGCTCATCCTGCTCTATTTGGCGGCTCTGCTTCTGCAGCTTGTTGACAAGATAATCCTTAATCACAGACAAGGTGGCTGTGGAGTTATGAGCCAGCGTCTGCACAACTGAGAGCAACAGAGATGTTAAACACAAGAAAGAAAACTGCAGCTACCTCGTCCTACCTGGACAGACTGCCTTCCTGTGAAAGGCCACATAGAGACAAGGGCACAGAATCACAGAATGTTAGGAGTCGGAAGGGATCTCGAAAGACCATCTAGTCCAACTCCCCTGCCAGAGCAGGATTCCCTAGACCAGGTCACACAGAAGTGTATCCAGATGGGTTTTGAATATCTCCAGAGAAGAAGACTCCACAACCTCTCTGGGCAGTCTGTGCCAGTGCCCTGTCACCCTTACCGTGAAAAAAATTTGTCTTGTATTCACATGGAACCTGCTATGCTTCAGCTTACAGCCATTGCCTCTTGTCTGGTCACTGGGCTCCACTGAGAAGAGCCTGACCCCATCCTCTTGACACCCATCCTCCACACATTTGTAAGCATAAATGAGGTCACCCCTTAGCCTCCTCTTCTCCAAGCTGAAGTCTGAGAGTTCACTTGAAAACTCTATTTCAGTTTGATCTCTGAGTGCATGTTTGGATAGCTCAGACAAAAAAGGGGAAAAGCAATAATCTAGTGGACTGAATTCAATTTCAACTTCTCCAGCAAGGTGCAGTAGGATTTTCAGCAAGCCCTTTACCTCCCCACACTGACAGAAGAGAAATCATGTGCAGATGTCTCTAGGACTGACACTGTGGATCTTTTTTTCTTAATTAGGGAGCTGTGACCGAAATCACTTCTAGGTTTAGAGCAGGTTATTACTTCAAACGGTGGGCTCAAATCTCACTGATAATTCTCTCAAACTTCTATCTACAGAGGGCTATAAACTAATTTATTCATATGGCTTGGGTTTTTTTCCGTGGTTTTGTTTGTTCCTTTGGATTTTTCAGGGGTTTTGTTTATTTGGTTGGTTTGTAATTTTTTTTTTTTCTGGAGTGGAGAAGAGGGGTGTTTTGTGCTACATGTCATTATTACCAAGCAGTGGAGGCATAAGATTCTTGTTCTCGATGTGTTTCAGCACCGCAGCAATATACTCTTTGCAGTCCTCCTCCTTCCGTGCAAAGTAGCTAAGAGCTTGTTCCCAGAGACAAGCCTCTTGGTCTCCATACAGCTCACACACCTCAATCACCTTCTTGTACTGCTCATTCTGCATGTGGTAGTGCATGATCTGCTGGAAACTAAAGGAGAAAGACTCATAGGTGCAACAATCCATCTACCCCTTCTGAGTTGTTACAGGGCCCTCAGGTTTTCTCTCAGCCACACAATTCCCAGATGTTCACACAGAAGCCAAAACAGGGCTGTCATTCACTCTCTACAAAACTGCCCTGCTCTAACAACAAGATATTGTCAGCTGAGCAACAATCCACAGTTGCCATCTTGAGATACTAAAGCAGTCATTACCATTGTGAGGCAGGGACATTTATGGTTCAGAAATCTATGCAGTGAGGGTGGAGGGACAGGACTCTAATAGACAATAGCAACACTCACAGTTCTCCCTGCTCATAGAGGTAGAGGACACCATCCTTGAAATTGTGCATCTGACATAAGACCAAGGCCTTATCAAAGACTGTTTTGAACCTTCCACTCTTCAGGAGGGCAAGGGCTTCACTGCGCAGCTTCTCCTTGACCTACAGAGAACAGGGAGAAGTTGGGAAGAGCAAGAAATGCACAGGCATAGAACATTTTGCACTAAGACCTGACAAGACCTTGTAGCTCTTGCAAAGAGAAGGACGTTTTTGCTGTTTCCCGTTTATCATTTTTCAAGCAAACACGATCTGATTTCTTCCACCCAACCAACCAGCAGCCTCAGAGATCTAGGCAAGCAAACAGCTTACATGTGTGGGCAAGGCATCCACCCATAGAGGTTTTTCTTGTCTAGAATCTGTTCTTAAATGAGATCTGTACAAAAATACTCAGCCTCACTGAAAGGAGTATTCTCCTAGCTAGCAGGCTCTTTCCATTCATCTGCCATTCGTCCAGCAGGGCATACATATTGCCTCATGTTATCAATGCACATCTGGAAAGGTTACAGGTTGGCAGGAATGCAAACAGGATTCAAAGAAACCAAATCTCTTATAAAACACAAAACTGGGGGAGCTTAAACCTGCTCATCTTGTTCATGTGCCCAGTTCTGGAGTCGAAGTTCCAGTAGAGTGTCATAGACGCCCTGCGGAGAGTCAGCCTGCACCTCAGTCATGTGCTCCAGAAAAGCCTTCAGTTCTCGAGAGTTGTTTGCAAAGACTGGAATGAACTCCTCTGAATTTGCCTGTAACACAGGAAAAGTCAAGCACACAGATCAGTCTCAGCCAGACTGGTGCTTCTTCGCTGCCATGCAGGATGGGGCTTCTCATTACACCTAAAACATTGGGACTGCAACATAAGGCATGCAGGAGCACCCGCTTTCTGCAAATTTACTGCTCAAGAGCAACACCACCACTGAGTCAACACAAACCATACCTTTTTTCCTTCCAGCACTCCATGGCCTTCACTGTCTCCTGATGGCCGGTAATCAGTGCAAAGGATTTTCAGCAATTCTGTGGTCTTGTTAGGGACATGGTGCATCAGGATTTTACCATACCGCTTCATGTTACTCTCTGCCTGATCGAAAGGCAGCTTTCCAATATAGCGCAAAGCCTCTTGGTAGTTCTGTGGAGGCAGCCAGCAAAATAATCATGTGACATTGAGCTGTCTGTTAGGTCAGAAAGCATTGAGGACACACTTGTGAGTATGCTATAAACGCCATCTGTTCCTCAGGGGAGGAGACTAACTGTGGCGCAGGGGAAAGGAGCATGTGACTTAGATATATCTCTCACAAACGACCCTCCCTCTTCTGAAAGGCTGCCATAAAAAGCCACATCTGAAACAAAACAAGTAAGAGTCTCCAATTTCCACCCCTAGTCTACCACACAAACCAAAAGCAGAAAGCCAACACAGAAGCTGCAGCAGGTTTTGTTCCTGCTGCCTCAGAAGTCCTGTCAGCATGTTAGCTGTAGGAAGTGGTCAGTGAAATGGTATTCTCACTAACAAGGAGATTAGAGAAGTCATATTCTCCCCAGTAAGAGCATAGGAGCAGTAATGTCCCCTCACCTTGATGTCCTCCAGCTGGATTTTGAGGTACCATTCGTGATGTGCATGCTTTTCTGCCAGGTACACAGCGTGGGAATAGTAACCCGCTTGACGAAGCACCTTGATCGCCGTTTCCACATCAAAGCGGACCTCACTCTCACTTGTCTGCAAGAACAAAAACAAAACACGGTCCCTCAGCAACATTCCCACAGGCCACAAGCAGTATAAGAGAAGGAAACCCAGAGCAGAGACACCTTGGTACCTCTCATGCAAGGGAAAGATTGCATGTGCAGAAAGGAAGAAGTATAACCGCCTCCCATTAGCTTGCCAGTCACACTGGCAAAAGCCAGCAGACTCCAGACTCAGACGGCAAGCCAGACAAACTGAGAACCTAACCAAAAACTTGGAAATAAAGGAGCAAAGGGCAGGGGTACACTGAGGGACAAATCCGTTCTTCTCTCAACAGCTCCACAGGACAATGTACAATGTGCCTGCTACACCTTTTTAATTATTATGATGACATAACTTCACCTTCCCCTAATACCTTAATGAACTCCTCCAGTTTGGAACTGTCTTTGAGTTTGGTATAGCAATTCAGCAGAAGTGTGGTATGGTCTGCATTGGCCAGGGACTGGAGGTGGAGCGTCTGCAGATAAGCAGTGAGGTTGTGGATACGCTGAGCGTCCAGGAATTTCCGAATAACGTAAGATGGCTCCAGCTTCCCTATAGTTCTGTGAGGGAAAGAGTCACATGACAAGTCAAAATTTTTCCTTCATTTCAGTCACATAACTCAAAGTCAGCTTTAAACACTCATGCCTACATAGAGCAGCATAGCCTTGGTTACCCTCTCGCTTAATGCAAGCTGGCAATAAAATACATGCCGACTCTTGCTAGACATTGGGACTCCAAAATTTTGGTTCTACATGAACATTAATGCTTTGTGGCATTTTTATCAGTCAGATTTGATGATCTTGAAGGTCCTTTCCAACCATGATGATTCTACAACTCTACGATTTTAAAAAGACTGAATATGAAGCTTTCAGCAAGCCTCAGAACAGGCTGCTTCAAGTTTTAAAAAAAAAAAAAAAAAGAGATTTAAAACTGACATTAAGCCGTTTGAGCATTTTCCAAGAAGAGTGCCATACATGTCAAATCTTATCATCCATCCTTCCAATACCTAAAGGGAGCATACAGGAAAAAAAAAGAAAAAAACAAACACAAAACAAGACAAAAAATTAAAACAAAAAAAAAAACCAACAACAAACCACACACCAAAAAAAAAAACCCACACAAAAAAACCACACCACTCTTTACCTGGGCAGAAAGTAATAGCACAAGAAAAAATGATTTCAAACTAAAGGAGGGAAGATCTACACTGTGTCTTGCGGCGGGGGGTGGGGAGGAGATCGGGAACCAACTTTCCTCAGAGGATGGTGAGGCACTGCAACAGGTTGCCCAGAGAGGTTGTGGATGCTCCATCCCTGGCAGCTTTCAAAGCCAGGTTGGATGTGGCCTTGGACAACCTGGTCTAGCGGGTGGCATCCCTGCCCATGACAGGGGGGTTCAAGCTAGATGATCTTTTAAGGTCCCTTCCAACCTGGGCCATTCTACGAATCTTACCTACAGTGATCCCTTGTTTATAAATGACACCATGAGGCCCCCTTCCATCCCAATGTGCCTTCATTATAATATTCATCATTAAAACACGAACAAAGAGTAGAACTTCATTCTATGGTATATAGAGCAATTTTCAAGCAACCTTTCCTGAGACCTGTAATTCCACTGACACATTTCTCTCTACTGACACAATTTTCACCTCAAGTTTTGGTTTGTTTTTATTCCTAGGTTGAAACAGATATCAAGTCCTCCGTAGCTCCTCTCTGTGCTCCACAGGACCCCACGCTTACCGGATGTACTGCTGGATGGCTCCATCATGGTTTCCCTTGTTATACAGATGATCACCATATTGCCGGAAAATCTCTGACAAACCATCACTGTCCAAGTGGTGGCTCTTGGCCAGGTTAATGGCCATTTCAAATAAGTTCTTTCTGAACAGCATCTGTTAAATAAACAGTAAGAGCAGTATGAGGGAAATACCACCACGCAAAACAAGTTCAAACGTATCTGGAGAACAAGCTGCTGCTTCTTTTTGCTGCTGTAAATACACATGACCAGGCTTTTAAATACCAAATGCCTTCTAATACTGGTTACGCTGAAAAGCTATCAGGTCACTTGTCACATAACTCACTTACCTGAATGGGTAAACTTTTCAATCTGCAGAGCCAGAAAAATCTTGCAGACATAAAGCAGAGACTAATAATAAACCGGATTTACATGCCTCGAGTTTGGTTTGTGTATCCTTCTCCTGCAGTACATGAATCTTCCCATCTCTGGTCAGTACATAGAGAGAACCCCACTCTGCTAAGACATCCACTATATCATCGAAGATTGAGCTGTATGCAATAAATTTGTTGCACAGGTCATAGATATTCAGGGCTTGTTTGTCTGAATTCTGTGCCTCATTCCCAGTGAACTCTGACCTGAAGAGCAGAATAAAGTTTTAGAAAACAATGATAGCATAAGTTGAATTCTTGACACCTATACAAACTAGGATGTCCAGAGGGCAAGACAAATGGGGTTCATTTGCGTGATTAAAGTAAGCAGACCCAGAGGCAAAACATCATGTATTTACAGACAAATTCCATCTATGCATTAGACTGACAAATTCACAAGGCTAGAAAAAGAAAACCCCACTCTTTCAGCATGCTGAACTATGTTACTCTTGCAACAGAAGTTATTTGGTATATGGTTTCGGATGAATCTTAAAAGAAACAGACAAAGCTGCAATTGGCCCCCAAGAGCCAAGCTTCACAGGGAAGAAGGAAAAAGGGAAAGTAGGAAGCTGCAAGAAAGAAAAACTCATCTGTTCCAAGAAGCCCTACTTCGGAGAAGTCTTTCGGTCCTTGGAGACAATGATGAGGTACCCCCGATACCAGTGAACAATTAGCTTTTGTCCCTCAAAGGCAAAGCAGGGGCCACGTTCATCTGGCTGATAAAGGTACACGCATTCGTTTCCTGCCACAATGAACTGGAGATCCTGCGAGGGGTCACTGAGAGATGAACAGCGCAATCCACAACCGTGAGTGTCCAGCTCCAGGTGAGGATAGTCTTTCACTGAAAGCATGTAAGACTACAGAAGAAACAAAGGTTTGGGGATTGCTCTGAACCAGACTCTGAAACCAATGCAATTTGCAAGTCAGAGTCTAATTTTTTCCAATTAAATTCCCACCTGGATGTTCTCTGTGGTCACCACAAACAGATGCGTTGTTTTGCCAGACTGTCGGAAAGCAAGGCCAGTAACAGGATAACCGCCTTCATGCAGGATCTGGGTCTTACTATGCCGGTCTCGAGTGATGTCTCCTTTTATAAGTACAACACTCCCATCTGCAAAACCTGGTAAAGAGGACAAAGCAAATTGTTGCTTATATGGCACACCCAAAATATTATCTAGTGTAAGTTAGGGCAATTCCAGTCAATGACAACACCTTGCTCGCCAGCAAGGTATCGAGTCATAGGATTGCTGCTGGTTCTTGTGAAAAGAAGCATGTACCAAACCAACCTTGGTTACTCTTGATCAGGTTCAGAGCTGTCATCCACCCACACATAGGATGGCACTGCTCAGCAAGGTTCAACTTGCTTTCCACATACAAATTTCTCTTGCAGGTTATTTTTTTTGAGTCTGTCTGTATTCTCATTTACAAACAGCTTTCTCGTCTGCCAATTGTAGCTATCACTTTAATTCACTTGCTTATGCAAAACATACTACACATCGTAAAGAGAATAGATGGGAGATATCCTAAGAGTGAGTAAAACGTGGGGTTTTCGCAGCCTGTCTGTGGGATCTTATCTAATGGAGAATGGGCATGTGAGCAATCCTGACTGCATAGCATTGTTTGGAAATCAAACTTAAAACTTCATGTTCTTTGCTCAAGGTTACTGAGGGGGACTACGTGCAGAATAGCAAGGAAGTTGGCAGCTAGAAGCAACAATATGATACAAAAGTAGAACTAAGCAATTTCAATAATCTTAACTAAAAGTCCTCATGCACAGCGCATGAACAGCAACTTATAACCAATTAAATATGTACTAATAATCGCAGTTTGCCAATCAACAATAGGCTTGTGAAACATCTCTGGGTAAAAACATATAAAAGGCTACGGACATCTTGAATAAAGTGGCTTTTGCGAGATCACATTGATCGGTGTGCAGAGTCCGTTTCCTTCCGCGTCAACACCTGTCAACAGCCACAGCCCTGCAAGCTATTCCAGGGCAAAAGGTCACAATACACATACAGAAAGCTTTTTGATTTCAATGCAGGGACCAGCTCACTTAAAGTGTCTGTAACCTCACAACACTATCACTCTTACCGTCTGGAGTTAAGCAAGAAGTATTACAAATAAATGGTTAAATCCAGAAAGGGAATTTGGCTTCTTTCTTTTCAAAGAAGTCTCAGTACAGTGCTTGAAAATATTATCTCTGTATCATTAAAACAAAACCTGTGTTTTTTTTCCTGTACGACAACAAAAGTTCAATTCAGTAGTCAGTTCAAGAAACGTGTAACCTTACTTACTGTCAGGGAAAGATAACATCAAAGTTATCACTGTAATACATGTAGACTCAGGCTAAATTTATGTATTTGTCTTCTCAAACTCTCCAACAGCACAAGAAACACCACCCTTCTGTGACAATAATGAAAACTGCATGGGAAGAAAAACTATCAGGAAGCTCTATGTTGATTTTTTTTGTGCTATCTATTCATTTTTGTTACATCTGAGCAAGGCCCATAATGTTTTTCTTAAGCTACTACAGTTCAGTTTTACTTACCAATAGCCATGAAATTAAGATTCTCATGTACAGTTAGGCAGGATACAACTGTGGGCTTATTCCCTGGTATTGCTGGAAAAATTCGTGTGCAGAGAGGATTGCCACCATCTCGTTTCTCCAGGTTCCAGACTTTAACCTACAAATGACAGTGATCTCACATAAACAAAACACAAGGTGTTAGGAAGCCAAGATCTAGCACCAAATGCAACAGTGCCCAGAATGAGCAAACTATATAAAACAAGGTCAACCACGATAATCATAGTAGTCTTTAAGAAAGACTCATAACAAAAAGACATTTTTTCTGCTCTTTACCATTTAACTTACCAAGGGGTTAATACCCTCTTCATCCTCACCAACAGAAACCAAGATATTGTGCTGCTTCAGCTGGTACAGATGCGTTACCCTTAGCTTGTAAGCTTGGAAACTACTGAGTTGAAGGGAGCGAGGCAAAAACCAAATTTGACCTTCCATATGTAGATTTATAGTTAAGGCACATAAAAAAAAAAACACCACGAAAAAAAAAAGAAAAAAACACCAGCAAAACCACACCTCCAATCTCACAAGAACCGAGAGCCATCACGCTTCCTTCTCGCTGACCTCTGGTAAGGCTAGAGCAAACATACGTCTGCACAGCAAACCAAGAGCAGCAAAACATTTAGTGGCGTCTTTTTTTTTTTACCCGCCAAAGTACGGCCAAGCGCAGGAAGCTGCCGCGTTCCCAAGGCCGGTACCCGAGGCCCGCGCCCGACAACGCCAGTGACTGGCCTGCGGCCCGGCCCCGCCGCCGTGCAGGATATCCCCGAACACGATGTTTCCTCGGCCAGAGTCGCAGACCGAGATGCCCGGAGGCAGGGCGAAGGGCCTTCCCCCGGCCTCATCCGATCCCGGCGGCTCCTTCACCGTCTCTCTATCAAAGAAGACGAAGCGGCGCCACTGCAAGTATGCAGCCATGTTGGGGCGGGGCCGCGCTGCCTCGCTCCTCACATGACCGCCTCCCCGCCCCCAGAGGGACGTTCTTGGTCCCCCCGGTGCCCCAGGGCAGGCCTTGGAGGTGCCCGGCGGTCTCCAAGACTGTGCCGCCTCAGCCTCGGGAGGCAAGTGTTAAACCCGCGTGCCGCGCTGTCCAGCAGCCGAAGGAGCACCGGCTGCAGGCTCTGCCCTGAGACACCCACCTCGGTCACGCGCCTGCGTGGTAGCATCACCCTGTCCGGCGGCTGAGCCCCTCCCTTGGCCGCAGCAGAGAGCGCGCTGGAAGAGAAAAAGCTGAAAACCTGTAGATCAAAATAAAGGCAGTTTAAAAGGGAAAGATGTGCCAGGTGAAGACGGGAGACTGCTCTTTGCTCAGTGCAGTTAAAAGAAAAAAAAACAAGACCAAAGTGGAGTTCCAGTGAGCTTTTATTGAGTTTATGCAACAAAATCAGGATTTCACCACTCATCTTTTTTGCACTCAACTCATGAAGCTCTTCACAAGTCAGTGCTGCAACACACATACAGCCAGAGAAAATCTCAACAAAATCAATCCGAGCTCCACTGGAGAGTTTGCCAATTACCAATTGAACAGAAAGCCAATTTTCCCCTCCCTCCCCTGAATGTTTTCAAGGACTAGTCCATGTTGTTTGCTGGTTAACTGTAATAATGCAAACTTCTTGAGCAGGGACCAGTGGATTACAATTACCCACGTGAATTGCAAACAATTTATTTTATTGAAATAAAAGTTCCAGTTTCTTTCAATAAAGGGAACAAGTGACTGTTTTCTTCTCCTGACACCCCTTCCCCACAATTACTGGTTAAAATACAGCAAGGCTGTATCTTAATAAACCCATCCCTCCCCCCACCCCTCCACACACCTCCCTAGTTGTCTACAGCAGAATTTAACAATGCTTCCACATAGGGACAAGTTTAGCAACAAAACAGTGAACTGAGCAAAACACAGAGAATATTCTGCCAAAGCCTCATTTTGAAGACCAGATGCATGCTCTTTGGTCCAGAGACCTGGTTCAATACAAAGAGAAACTGCGATTCACAAAAGATGGACCAGAAGTTCACAGCCACTGGAACTCCCTGTGCAGACTGCTGTCTGAAAGAAGGGGGGACAAAAAAGGGAAAAGGGACGAAAAAGGGGTGCAAAGGAAGGGGGGGGACGCAAGGGAAAGGGGGAGTGGGATGCAAGGGAAAGGGGGACGCAAGGGAAAGGGGGAGGGGGACGCAAGGGGAAAAAAAAACAAGCATGTGAAGCATTTTTAAATCTTGGAGTAGACACCCTCCCCCATCCCAAGTAAAAATAAAGAACAAAATATCAGAATGAGATGATTTGATACCAACACATACACAACATGAACTCATGTTGAGCCTTCCCTGTTCTTATCCACAAAGTCACAAAAGGGCAAAGGAAAGATGCTCCCATCTCATTCTGGAAATTGAAACATGTACTCGAGACCAATCCACCCCCCCTCGCTTTGGGAAAAGCCCTCCAGCAACTGCAGTGCACTCCGACAGTGCACACCCAGAGACCAGCCTCTCACTCCTCTACACTTGCTGAAAGTTCACATCACCCTCTTCACAACCACTTCACCCAGCTATGAAGCTCCATTTCACCAGTCATCAACTGACACTTTCAGACTTCCGAGAGGAAAAGTGCAGACCACACCAGATTCTCAGTCACATCATCTTTGTCAGAGGAAGTGTTTGACCTAGGGCTCATCACTGAAGGCTCCAACTAATGCAGAAATTTAAAAGCTGGTACATGACCAGCAAAAACAGGAGCTCGCAAGGAATCTCATGAATCCAAGATGTATACACATTCCTTACTCCTGGGTAGGGAAAATAACAACAAAGAAATACAACCCCAAAATAAAATTAAAACAAAACAACCCCCCCATAAAAAAAAAAAAAACACAAAACAAAAAAAGCCAAGAAAACACTAGGAGTATCCTAGTCCTTTGGAGCATCTTTCCATTTGCAAGATCGTGTTTGCTAGAGATAGCCTACTAGCACCAAAAATAGGCTGCTTCCCTCCTGACATGAAGCTACCCAAAAATGGTGCCCCCGATAGTTTAGGTAAGTGCCAATCCTCAAGTAGAGGCCAAGGTTAAAGTAATACTTTCAAAAGTTCTGTGCTTCAAGAGGGACCATCAATGCATGGCACCAGGCTAACCTACCACAAATCCAAGCAGAGCACACACAACTGACTCATCATCGCTATCCTGTTCTTGTTACATGTGCATGCCCTGGTAA
The DNA here is from genome assembly GCA_013399015.1 of Galbula dea. NCBI lineage: Eukaryota > Metazoa > Chordata > Aves > Piciformes > Galbulidae > Galbula > Galbula dea. Next base: position 57,335 of record VWZX01000495.1, read on the forward strand.
GATACAAAACTTATTTACATTTTTCATGTCTTTGTAGCACTAAAATGATCCCTCTTCTGTCTCTCTGGAAAATCATAAGTTGGCTGCAGTACAAGAGTGAGATTTTACTTTTGGTCAAAGTTACCACCCACAAACTTCCCCACCCCCCTCCCACCCCCAAAAGCACCCCAAAATTGTTTACATTTAGTACCTGCCAGTCGGATGTAAGCTGCGTGGTTCACAGAGTGTCTGTGACCAAGCTCTTGAGTGTGTACTCTAGTGCAGCATTTGCTACAATTATGGAGTCACTGCTGACAAAAGGAAAAAAAAAAATCCCAAAAAAAAAATCTTTCCATCTTGTAAAGTTGTTGTCAGGAGGCACCTGGCTTCTATTTATCATCCTCAAGGAAACAGATGGGTAAATCCACCTTGAAGTTCCAACAGTTTCTCTCAAATTTTTAAAAAAGGGTCACAATGGGGAGAAGTTAAAACAATTAATTCCTGACTCAAAGGTAAGCAAGTGTGATGCAAGTGCAGCATCTGTATATGCAGTAAATGACTGAGCGAAAGGGACTGCATTAATCCAGGTGCCTCCTGACAGTGTTGCTGAACAGGCTAAAAGGGAATTTAAAAAGAGTACAGTTTTTGATTTGTCTCACTCCTTTTGCCTGTAGATCAGGCCAAACCTCAAGCATGTTGGGAGGGGCACAATTTAATGCAACACTATTTGACCAAATGCACTTTTCAGCAATATACAATGCAAAATGACAGATAGCAATTCATGCCAAAAAGAAGTAAATGGCAAGCAGCTTTCTGCAGCTTCTGATATTACCAGGGGTTTGCCCTCACCTGCTCACAGGTTTGTGTAAAGGTTGCTCTGGGCAGAAAATGAACAATGCTGCGGGAAGTAAATCAATCCCACAAAACTCCAGGACTGTCAGCTGATGCATGTAAATTGGTTTTCTATGGTTTCTTTTAAATCCAATCCACACCTTATACATACATCACTCAGCAACACTGACACTGCTGGATTTCCCTCATGCCATAGTGGAACACAGGTCATGGCCCCCTCCAGAGCGTGTCAAGTTCCTGAAGATCCTAAGGAGGAAATCCAAGAGCATCTCCCAACAGGCTGAGCTACAGATTCAGAGGCCTCACAGCTCCACAAGTGATCTCTTCCACACAAGCAATATAGGACAGCATTGCTAGCACCCAAGCAAACCCACCCTGACAAGGGATGCTTGTAGAGGCCTGCTCTTTACAGAGGTCAGAGCACTTCTCATTGATTAGTGTTGCAGAAAACTGAGCCCCTCTCATCTTTAGCTGCTCCCATAATCAGTCTAATCCCTTTAACCCCAGGAACCTTCATCACAAAAGAAAAAGTTATATACGAACCTAAACAGAAAAAAAATATTTACAAAGTTTGTACAATATACACATCTGTTTTTCTATGGGACACTGCACCAGAGGAAAGTGGGCCACAGCTCTGAAACAAGTCTATATATCAAGTGCTGTAACTACTAATGGAGACTCTTATGGAAACCAGTCTTTAGTGTTCTGCTAGAGCACAGGGCTTTTCTTATGGCTCCTGTAAAGATGACAGGCTACTCTTTCCTTCTGGAGCTATGATGCTGCACCTAAACAGCCCAGATTTTAAGTTGGTTTCATTTTAAATACATGTATTTACAGTGTGGGTGAACTGCAGATGCATATCAACTCCTCCAATTAAAAAAAAAACAAAAAAACAAACAAAAATATAACCAAACAAAAAAACACAAACAAACAAAAAAACCCAAACAACTAAGAAAGAAGTAATATTACCAATACATTTCACCTCCCAGCCCTGGGCTTAAGTACTTGGGGAGGAGGAGAAGGGGACTAAAGGGGAACTTTGACCTGAAACCAAAAACGGCTGTTGATTCCTTGGGCTGTGTCGGAAAGGTGATATTCTGAATGGTCTCATAGCATAAGGCACTTTGCACGAATAAGTAACAAGCTCTTTAGCTTAAAAACAGATGAGTAACCAGGGAGAAGTTGAAATGCACTCAGTCAATGGTTGAAGAATTTGAAATAGCAGACAAGCTCGTGTTCATCAAGATTCTTCTCTTTTCAGGGTTTCTCTTCTTCCCTTGCTGCCCCTCCCACACGAAGAAAAAAAAATTAAAACCTGCAGTTAGTGCAACCAATGTTCAATCAGCACACAGTGCAAAAAAAGTGGAAAACCAAAAAAGATATTCCTCCTTTTATCTTCTTTCTTCCTTGCTGCCAAATTTAAAAAGAAAAAAAGGCTGAGCTCTTTAGTCTTCATAGCTCCAAAACAAAAAGACGAAGAAAAACCCACAAAGAGAAGGGTATCCCCAAAGAAATGATGTGTCACAGATCTGGATCCAAGGGCTCCACCTCCTGGTATGGGTAATCAAAGCCTAAAAGAAAAAAAGAAAAACACACACACAGCCCCCCCCAAAATCCACAGTTAAAACAATTCTATGCAAAATAGAGAATGCAAATAATGAATCACACTGACTATGCAGCAGCTCTGGAAAACCAGAGGACATTTGAAACAACCACCTCAACCACAGCTTCACAGAAAGAGGTGTCACTAGCACCCTACTATTCCTACGGATCACAAATCCCTATTCGTTCCTCGTCTTTGCCTTTATGGGCAAGGTCACAGCATTCCTTTAAGGAAACCACTCGGGAGCCTTTTCCAAGTTCATCATCTGGACTTTTTTTTAATTTATTTATAAAACAGAAGACTCGCCCAGCAAAGCAGAGGCTGCAAGCCAGCTTGGTGTGACTGGCTGGGGCTACCCTTGAACGATTTCAAAGCAGCAAGGTAGGTTTGTTTCAATGCTGTCTAGCACTCTGCTTCTATGGTCACTTTTGTCACCCGAGAAGAATTTCAGCAGCTTTGTTAAGATTCTAATTAGTGATCTCTGACAAGAGCACACAAAAAAAATATTTCTAACCCACACTGTACAGTGTCTGAGCAAGCACAGTATAGCATCTTAACTAAAACCAGATCAAACATCATCCAGCTCTGCTTGACTGCAATCCAGGGCGGGTTTTCTTCTTACAAAAAGACTTGATTCAGCACTTAGAGCTGAGTATCCAACAGTGAAACCTCACTTCCTCTTAAAGCTGTGAAGGCGACTTCCAGTGGTAGCAAAGAGGAATTACAGCTTTGCTACCGACTTTTACTTGCAAGTGTTGTGTGAACTAAAGGATGCAAACGACACACCTTTAGCTTGAACCTTTTCCTTCTAACTGGTGAGGTGATTAGGTTCTTCTGTTGTCCTCTGTTCTCAAGGCTACTCATTTTCTCTCTTCACCTTGTTATGATCACCTTCCTCTCTGGCCCTTGCTAATTTCTCATTTCAACTAAGCAATACAGAAAGAATTCCTTAGGCTACTAGTAGCCATCCTGGTCTCTCCAAACACCACTCACTTTCCTACTTCTCCCCCATTTTTGGCCTCCTTAGCACATGGTCACCATTTCAATTAAAACAAAAATTACTCATCCTCCTCTCCCAGCTTGTGTACATCTACAGAACTCCTTGCACTGACAGTCTACTTCAAGCCCTTGTTTTCACATTCAGAGCCTCTTCAGCACACAAGTTTTCCTCTTCCCCTCCAATAACATTCACACATCAGCTCCTCTTTCAACCAGCACAACTCCTCTATTCAGAAAGGTATTTACATACGCACGTGTTTATTGTTTCTCATCTTCTACAGGTTCACTGTGGTATTCTGCCACATACAGGCTCTTGTCAATGTTGCTTGGTATGGGTTTAATTTCAGTTCCCAATTGCTCCTCAATACTCTTCAGGTTGAATCGATCATCATAGGTGATCAAGTTGATGGCCAGGCCAAGGTGACCAAAGCGACCTTGGAAAAAAAGAGTCTACATCAAGTAATAGAATGCTGATTGACAAAGTCTGCAAACTGTGGAGTTATTGACATTGCTCTGTGATGATAAAAGCAAATCCAGACCCCACCACAGGTGTCTGCAACTTTCACATCCTTTTTTGGTCAGTGGCTCCACACTGTTACAGGAATAAGAAAACCCAGGACGTTTAAAATCTAAACCCCCCCATTAATTACCAAAAAAAGTCTTCCACTACCGCACTATGCACACCAGGCCTTTCTTCAATAACCAAGTTCTGGAACACGCCTGAACTACAAAGTTCAAGTGCACCAAGTTCCTTTCTTTACTGCCTTTCTTAAGGGTGTATATTGCTGATGTCTAAACATTAGAAACATGCTTTGGAACGCACATAGAAAAAAAATATGCTTTAGGATATCACAGAAGCTATGTTTTCAGTACAGAATTTTCCCAAACTGAAAAACAGGAGTATCTGTAAGTCTCCCAAGATAGAAAGTAAAATATTCCTTTCGTGGTTGGTTGGTTCGTTTCTTTGGTTGGTTTGGTTTTTTGCTTTTCATTAGGCTGTGCAGGAGAAAAGCCCTTTTTTCAGGTATTTGTGAGGGTAACCATCTGAGATGGTTTTTCAGGAAAATCAAAACTACCTAGAATAATCCTCAGATACAGCAGTAACAAACAAGCCAATTCAAGCCTAAGAAATATCCCAGTCATCAGCAAAGTTGTACCTAAGAACCGTTTTTCCTCTCACCTGATCTGCCAATACGATGGAGATAAGTCTCTGCCAGCTTTGGGAAATCAAAGTTTATCACCACATTCACAGCTTGGATATCAATACCTCGGGTAAACAGATCTGAAAGACAGCCCAAGTTATGAAGAAAGTTAATTTTAATGAGATCAAATGCAGATAGCATTTAGAGCAGAAAGAATAGCAATTATAAACGTCTATTTCCAGATACAAGTTCTCTTGTATCAAAGATAGTTTACATACAAATCTGTTACAACGACTTTTTGCTCTTTATCCCTTATAAAATGAAAAAAAAAGAGAAGAATCACCAAAACATCCAATCTGCACATCTGTGCTGAAAAAACCCGACTGCTTCTGAGCACATCATCTTTCCTCACTCATGACTGTACATTGCCAATGTCAGAACAGACTTGAGACCTGAACTACATCCCATGAGTTCAATTATTTTTATTCTGCTCCTCATGATTTTTGTTAAGATGACTCAGACACATGCAGTGACATGCAGACACTGCCACACTACTGCCCAACAGTACAACAGAGCTGTACAACAGAGAACTCTGATCACACACGGGCCAAAGCTATAAAAATATATAGAAAAGAGGAACTATAAACATCTAAAGAAGCAGCAAAACTTACTCAAGTGATCCTAGCCACAGTTCTACCAGTATTTTGTAAAGCTTACAGCCCAACAGCTCAGAAAACTCGTGTGAAAACACACACAAAACATTAACCAGTGCAGAAAACAGTATACAGGTTTGTTAGCAAGCTGCACCTTCACAGTTTCTCACAAAAGACAGAAATGCAGAGTGCTGCACCCTGCTACACACAGGATTGAAAAAAAAAAAAAAAGACGACATCTTACCAATACATATTTTGTTTTATTAGAAATCAGATGCCTATTATGCCTGAGGCAACGGCTAAACTGCTTTCTGTCACACCCTTTAGAAGTGGCAAAATCTTTAGGAACTCTTACCAGTGCAAACAAGATTGCGGCATAAGCCGTTTCGGAAATCATGGAACACACGATTGCGGTGCTCCTGGAAACAAAAGCAAAGCAAAACAATTAAACAAACATCTGTGACTTTCAGGCATACTCAAGTTACAAACACTGAGCTTCAATCACAAGAATTCCTCCCCTTCATCATTAGGGAACAGCAGAGACAAACAAAGCTGCTAGTTTACATTTTTTAGCACTTCTTAGTCATATAGTCTGAAGAGTTTACCAGAAGGCCTCTTGGTATCACTATTAGACAAAGGCATTTATCTAGCTGTGTTAAGTCTCATACAGTTGCACCAAACCCATCTCAGAATAGGAATATCTTAGTTTACATGAAATTACATGATTACATGAATTACATACAATTACATGAAATATGCATCAAGGAAATTAAAAGTGTCACTTTGACTACTGCCTTCTCCAAGTCCCCTGCCAGATTCAATGCATGTTTTATTCATTCCCTTGAAAACTGAAGTCAGCAGTAACTTCATTTTCCAGTATGGAGTATTTTTCTCTACTGATTGAGAATTACGAGTGGGATGAAAGTCAATCGTCCATGAAGACTCCCCTCTCACAAACAAGCACTTTGCACCACATGATGGTTAACTAATACCACTGATAAGGACCGAAACTAATAGCTGCAATGAACAAGCTGAAGGTTTCCACACAAATACATCTGCATTTTACCAAAGATCTACTGACTGATCAAAAGCATTCAAAAAAATCAGACTTCATGGAACCACTTTCCATCTCTCTGCTCTCAATACTGACACTGCTTCCATTTCTGCTTAATTAACCATTGGTCTGCATATGGCCCAGCAAACATTGGCATTACCTGTCAATTCCACAAACAGCAAACTAGGTTTCCTCTAAAGTTTTCATTTGAACTGACTCTAGCTTACATATAAAATAGAAGAAAAAAATTCAAAGTACTACTGTTTTGTATGCATCACTTCAACCCTCTGATGTCTTCTAGTACACTTGTTAAAACCAAGGAAATTAAGAGTATGAAGTTCAAGGACATGTGAGCTAACATAAAATTAACAGAAACCTCTGTGACAGCAAAGCTGCACTGGCATGTTTCCCCATCCACACCAAGGCCACAGAAGACACTCAGTCACCATAGTCCTAGCTGCAGCTTTTGTCAAGAGGTTTGCTCAGAGCCACCTCCCCAACTCCTAAGATTCCCTTGCGGTCACAGTGCAAGATTTATTGTGTGCAAAGCCATGCAGGTCACCCAGTTGACTGAGCATTGGGGTTTTTGTCATTTGTTTTAAATCACGCTCATTTTCACCTGTGTTAGTCACACAGTGTGGTCTATCATAGCTTCCCATGCTGACAAAAGCAAGGCAACAGCAGTAAGAGCTCTTACTTTTGGCTGGGCTGCGGTCTGTGCTTACACCAGCGTAATTAACCTGATCTAAAGTACTCTTATAACTACCAACTGACTAGCTACACCAAATAGTCTGGAAAGCAGTTTGGGGGAGGGGTGTAGTCTAAACACAAACTGATACCAAAGCAATACATGTTTCAATTTTCAAACAACACACACATTTAAAGCAAGTCCAAGACTTAACTCGGTTATGCAGTAAAGCTTGGGGTGGTGTGGAATAAACTGCTGTCAACTACATACTCACCTGCCTCATTTTAGCATGGATATAGAAGCAGGAATAGCCCAGCTGGGAGATCTTTTTAGCTAGCAATTCAACCCGTTGAGAGGAGTTGCAGAAAATGATTGACTGGTTGATCTGGAGCTGAATAAAGAAGTAGTGCGCTTAGTAAACACAACATTTTACTAGCAAATGATGCAAGATGTAAGTCTAAAGCCCTTCCAGAGAGAAAGCCAAGCAGGTACACTGCAGGTAATTAACACAGTATGTTTTTTTGTACAAGAGGTGAAAAAATTAACACGCTTCTGTAACACAATGGCACAGAACAAGCATCGCGCATTTTTACCTTCAGATAAATGGCACATTTTGACAAGGAAAAAGCGTTGTTAAGCCCCCATTGCCACTCTCAGTCTTACTCTTGGTTCCAAAAGGAAAAAAGCTTCTGGATGTTCTTGACCCAGCCCTACTGCTTACCCTGGAAAACAGCGTATTGAGGCAGTGTACTTTCTGACGCTCGGTTACATAGGCATAGTACTGGGTAACTCCCTTCAAGGTTAGTTCCTCCATCAGATTAATCTCATAGGGTTTCTGCAAATGGGAATTCTGAAAAATAAGGACAAGTATAAAGTGTGCACATCTACAAGCAAAACAATGTAACTGTTTCCCACCCTCTGGCAAAGTTAACTTCCTCCATGGCAAGGATGCAATAGCTAGCCGCTCATTCTTTGTACTATACACAGACAGGGTGGGTAAAATTTCAAAGAATTACAAATAAATCTGAGGTGACCAAACAGGAGCACCCTCAGGAGCAAGTCAGCGCAGACTGCACATAAATAATGATGAAAACAGCATCTTATAGGCAAGAACCGCGTGTATCTAGCTTTCCCATTCAAGCTACTGCAGGTCAACAATTATTCTCAAACTTCTGTCCTACATTTAGGTTGATTTTGATTAGACCAGTGAAGTTTGGATGCATCAGAACAACAAACACTAACAGCTATGCACCACTTATTCACAGACTTCACGTGCAATGTCATCATCATAGGGATGTGAATACACCTGCACTCACCATGAACTTCTGTACACTCAAAGGGAAAGTGGCTGAGTAGAGCAAAATCTGTCTGTTTTTAGGTAGCGTGAGAATAATATCTTCCATTATTTGAACGAAATCTTGAGACAGCAACTTATCTGCCTGTAACAACAGAAATAAAAGAGTAAGTTAAATTAAAGGGACAAGATTTCAGTCTTCTGGCAGATACCACATTGAGAAGCAGGAATCTTAAGTCGAAACACTGGGAGCACTCTCCCTGCCCTTATGACTGGACCATCCCCTTTGGAGCACACATCACACTCGAAAAGATGTGTGCATTAGCTGCTGGAGACACGATTCATCAGTAAACGGAAGTTCACCCTGTCCTGGTTTTCAGCACTTCGATTTAGACGGAATCAAATTCAGGAAAAAATAAACAGAATCAAAACTGAGAACTGTTATCAGGGTTCCTAGCAGCGTCATCCAAGAGCTTCCACACTATTTTCTCAACTTCTCACTCAGAAGCCTGTACACTATTGGACGTTCTCCAGTTTTATATACAAAGTATATACAGCTAAGCTCACTGATTATGAATGAAACCCAAATGAAAAGCAGTCCTTCATTTCAGAATTGACTGTTGCTCTATTCTTCAGGAACTGCAAAGACAACAGGAAAGACAAACCTCCCTATGCTGTCTTCTTAGAAGTTTAACACGCAGAAAAATTCTTCTGCCAAAATATCTTCTCAAAAATACCATAAAATGGATGAGCTTTTAACCTTATACCATCTCTAAGCAAGGTTTGATTTGTTGCTGTACATAATGAGGAGACTCACTAAGACACACCACTGCTTTAATGACACATCACTGCACTTAAGTTGGTGTTAAAATCCCAAAATGTTTAACATAAGCAACTTGCCTCATCCAATACTATCATCTGGACGTGCTCAACTTTTGCTACTCCTTTCTTGATGAGATCAAGAATTCTACCAGGGGTAGCTATCACCACGTGCACTGCAAGGTTAGAAGAAAAAAAAAATGGTTAAGGCGAGTAAAACAATGTTTCTGGCATTCAAGGCCATGTTTCATAGGAACAGTTTGAGCAAATAATGACAGCATACAAACAGCTAACAAGATATAGTGTGGTCTGCTCTGGAACTGGCAAACAATAACAAGCAGAAATTCCACTGGCACCTTGCAAAAGCCATGAACAAACAAACAGCAACTGTAGCATAGCTGAAGTGCCCCAACCTGTATCATCAAGCCTCATTATGTCGTCTCGCAAATTGGTTCCTCCTGTTGTTGCCATCACTTTGGCACCTCCCATGTGTTTGCTGACTTGGATACAGATTTGACTGACCTGCAGGGCTAGTTCACGGGTGGGAACAATCACCATTGCTGAAAGGTAAAACCATTAGCATGAGTTACTAGAAACACACTGTATCTTATGTACTAATCCTCAGAAGAGATTGAGCTCATGAAAGCTATGCTCTCCGCTCTGGATATCCTTAATGAGACCTAGAAGCTGCTTAACGCAAATTCCTTGCAAGGGTTCTCCCTCCCTTGATATTCCCTCCACAAAGGCACCCCAGCCAGCATGCCTGCTTATTACCCCAATCCACCTTCCAGGGCAAGAGAGTAAAGTTCAGCAGACATCTTTCATTTCAAGGTTTTGAAAACAACTGTGGGACTTCTAAAATTCCCCTCCCCTCTGCTATTCCCCCATCAGCTTTCTTTGAAAGTACAAGCAGATAACCTACACCACTCAATTTCATGGACCAGTTGTAGATTCAAGTCTCCAACGCAAAAACCAATACCATTACATGGCTGCAGTTTAGCAAGATCCATTTCAACTGACCTTGTATATTATCCTTCTTTAAGTCTAGCCGTTCAAGTAAAGGAATGAGGTAGGCTCCACTCTTGCCTGTTCCATTTTTCGCTCTAGCCAAGATATCCCTACCAGATAAAGCAATGGGGATGCTCTCCTCCTGAAATGCAATGATAGACAGCATATGAGCAACCATACGCCACGCCCACTAAAGAAGCTGGCCAAATTTAACTCCCCTCTCTAACAGTATCCCATGAAATTCAGTTGTTTCATGAACAGAATACCCTGCAACTGCAAACATCACAGACTCGCAACAGGAAGGAGTTAAACCTATCAGTACAGAGTTCCCCAACAAAGCAATAGCTCTGCTCCCCATATCCCTCTTAGCAGTCCTTATCTTGCCTGGTTGTAAGAGAAATCAGGGGTCAGCTACCACAGGAATACTGATCCATTAAGGGAAAAAAAAAAAAGTGAAAAATTAGGAAAAAATTGAAGAGACAGTGGCAGTCACCAGCAAACGCCTCCTATGGAACAACGTATCTTAACATCAGAAACACCTCATCCCACATAATTCAAGCCTGCATGCTCCTGTGACATGTTTCTCAAAAACAGTAGGCTTTCCTTTTGAAACATCATCCACTTAAACACAGACCCCAGGTATTTTTCCCCTTACTGTCTTTACAGCAACATATAAAGAACCTTCAGTCTTTTGGAAAGGTGGCATGGTTAGAATCTGTTTTAAAGCAGATAAATTACCTAAAAGGCATAGCACTCTCATGCCTTAAGGAGATAAAGTGGCAGAGTTGTGCCAATAATAATCCTTCAAAGAACAATTAAAAGAGTTCAAACTCCCTGGCCCCCTAAAGTTTACGCACCAAGATTTCTTAATAGACCAAGCCTTAAAAGTAACAGCAAGATGGAGGGACAGAAAAGTAAACTCACTAAAACATTAATCTCTCTCCCATAATCTCCATTACACTCCTTCCATAGGTTTACAATAGAAATGCCAAGACCATGTGACAAAATCACAGTTATCCTTGCAACAACTGAGGGTATTACGGCAACTCAGATTTCTGGAAAGCTTACAGCACAGCCCTGTTTCTCACTGGCACTACAGATGTGAAGGATGTTACTGAACAGAGGATTAACATGCTAATGCCTCCAGAGTGAGAAGGAAAATCCGAGTTAATTTTTTCTAAAGCGTCAGTCCCATCTCAGGTTACCTGTTGCACAACTTAGTGATTTAGCTGATTGTTACAAATTCTAGCCTTGCCCAAAGTGCCACCAAGTTCTACTGTTCACAACCCCAGTCTTCCCAAATCATGACATGAGTTTCGAAATTTAAACGAGTAAGAATGTCAACAAATACATAAAGAAAATTAAACACTGCTTTTAAGTAGTCTGCTTGTAAACAACCTGAATAGGAGATGGTTTTTCCCAGCCCATTTCAAAAATTCCCATCAGCAACTCCCGTTTCAAACAGTAATCTTCAAACTCATTTCCTTTTGTGGAGGTCACGTCCTGCATAATCAAAAAAAGCACATCTGTAAGATTAGCTCATACAAACCACAGCTGTAGGTTGGCCTGATTCAATGAGACTGCCTGTAGAAGAGACTACATAGCACATTCCTTTACTATACAGGAGTTCCCACTAATTGGTGCAATGCCATACAGTGGAGAAGGAAACTTTACGCCTTCTCATAACCAAATGCAGTACTGCAAACACACACTGACAATCAGTCCCATGCTGAACACTAATAAAGTAAGAAATCCACAGAAATATCTGGTTCTGAGCTTTCTATGAGGCATCTCTCCCAGGCAGCTGCAGAACAAATTAATTCCTCATTTAAAACAGAAGGAGCTGAACTGCTTCTGAATTTCTGCTTAGGACAAATACTTTGCCGCTACAGCTTCTCCTTTTATTTAACATTTACTACTACAATTCAACCATCCTTACCGAAGTTTTGATTCTCAAATCCTTTGGAGGGAGCTTTAAAGTCTTCTTCCAGTCATCACCAGGTCTATAGCAGAAATATAAATAAATTCAAACAAAAAAAATCTGGTTTAATAATTTTATTTTGCGTTTTTATTTTATTAGATACAGACTACACGTTATTTAGATAGATCATGTAACATTTTCACCTCCTGAGTGCTAACAGCGCCTACACATACAAGCTCAAGTCTTCTCTGAGCTAAACAGGATCCAACAGGCAGGAAACTGTAAACAGAGAAAATCTGCAGTCTGCCAAGTTCACTGAGAATTTGTGAAGTCATGATTCAAGACCCATTTTTAGGGCACTGAATCAATCCTGTTGAACACAGATTTAAAACTGAACACTGGCTTAGTCATATGACAAACACTGGCTATAGTAAATCCACACGAGAATATTTCATCAATTAAAAAAATGAAAAAATATATCTTTCCCGGGGAACATCTATTCATCCATAAGCAAGCAGATAAAAAACACTTTTGGGGAGAAAATTAAGTAAACACATACTCCACTTGCTGAAGTTCTGTCTTTTGTTCTCGGTGAGATTTAGACATCCTCTCTCAAAAGCCACTGAGCAGAGAATAGCAAGTCCTTCTCTTCCCGAATCCCAGGAAGTTGTGTGTGAATTTAACTCATCACTTTTGTCAGAGTAACTCATTTTAAAAAAAATAAAACAAAGTGGAGGAGAGAGGGGACCAAGTTAAGCAAATTTTTAAGAACCCAAGTATTCCACTCTAAGGACAGCTTGCATTTCCTTCACAAATAATCAAGTAACAAAATATAAGTGAATGCTGTTCAGGGGGAGGAGGACCCATGGGACAAAAGAGAAAAGAACGCATTACCATACCATCCAAATCTTTTACATCTTTCAGAATTTCTAACCAGTAAACTCATGTTTTATTAGCATGCCTCCAAAACCAGTTTGATGGTAGCAAGGTATCACAGTGGTACCACATTATCTCAGCCCATGCTTTGATGAATTAAAGCCAAAAGCATTACACCAAGGACAGCAAGCACTACTATTTAAGATCAATGACAAAATATAATCAACTTTAAAGTAAATTTCTTACGAGAAGGAATTGCAACAATGCAACAAACAACTGAAAAACATACACAACTGGACTGAGACTAGGTGGAATTTCCTCCCGTCTTAAATTTCAGTTCAGTTCCTTCCCACTCCCCAACTTCCCTCTCATACTACTTGCAATAAGCAAAGAAAACAGAATGCTGCTGTTGCTCAATGGGCTACCTCTGGCAAGCAGCTCCGTATTCTGAGAAGCAAAGCATAAAATTTGCTTTCCACAATGAACACGCTGCAATGACCACTGTGAGAGAGAAGCCTGCACATGGAAATGCAGCTGCTTTTTCATCATGTGTATCACAGGACACTTCCAACCACCAGTGTCATAAAACAACAATTTTTTTTGAATTCTGAACTCAAGAACACCTTCCCACATATGACTTCTAAACATTGCTTTTGCAGCAGCCGATACAAACACTTACTTAATAGCGGTGGTCATACTCTGTGCTTGCTGTTGAGTGCCGTTATTGATTGTGTTGGCATTTTTCAGCTGGTTCATCTGTTGCTGAGTTTGTGTGCCTCCACCTCCTGGGCCCCCGCTGGGTTTTACAGGGCCTCTCAACTGCCCATTCTGACTGGATAGACCCATTATAACAGGGTTCTCTGTTCTGGCCGTGCTCATGTTTTTGTTTCTAAAGATGTCTTTTTAGACTTCAAAACTTTGAAAGTCAGTACAGAAACTGTAATAACAGTTTATTAGACTCTCCAAAACGAAGAGATAAATAAGTCTTGCTCAATATATGAGTCCTTTATTGCAATGCAGGCAAGCACCTGTAAGTCACTCAAAAGTAAAGTAGTAACTTGCTCTGATGCACTGTGGATCAACTTTTTTTTAAAAAAGCCCTCTAACAAAGTTGAGTTATATCAGAATTCACTTGCTTCAATCTGAAAGAGAAGTAAAACAATAACAATTAATATGTGTATTTTGTCTATGTAAATCACAACAGTCAATCTTCATATTTTAAGAATCACTTCTTCCCATGCAGTTTGCAACAACACTAGTTGTTTTTCCGCTTTCCTGGTGGTAATTATCAGGACACGCATTAAAACTTTTTACCCTTTCCATACAGCTACACCCATCACTTTCAGTCACCAAAGACAATTTTCACAAAAGGTGTACTTTCAACAGCCTTCCAGTGAGTAACTGCTTGAAAAAATACCACCTGCCCCCTTCTCCATCTAAGCAGGAATTACACCAACTGCTTTGCCAGTTCTTGAAATTCCCTCACCTCCAGGACACAGCAAAACAGCTCTAAAATGCTAAGCAACATTATGTAAAAGTTGGTGACAGGAAGCAAAGTCGCAATATCAAATGCACATTCCAGTTAGAAGTGACAAAACCCTAGAGTTACTCTGGTCACCCCTTACATTTTGAAAGGGAATCAGAAATTATATTTTGTTTTGTTAAAAAAAACAAAAAAAAAAAAAATCTTATTATCCTCCAAACCAGAAAGCTAGTTCAACCAAGCTTAGTTAAAACTTCTAAATCGAGTATTGATTTAACACCATTCAGAATAGCAAAACAACTGACAGCATCAAGCTGAACTGAGAGCAGCTTCCTGTTCTGTTAAGTGTAAGTGACTGAACCTGAAATGGAGCAGTGAGTAATGTACGTTTACACTAGGTATCTAGCTTTCTGCTTATGTGTTCCACATGGCATTACCTTCCAGCTGTCAGTAACAACTTACATTGCACTCAAACGATAACATTTGGTACACGACTTAATACTGACACCATATTTAACAGAAAGGTTAGCAAAACTGGGAAGAGATAATACAAAGTCTGCACTTTACATAAAGTAATCATGGACCAAAGCCCCCCCTACGACTATATCAGGTAGCCAGGACATTCCAAAAGTCCAAAATATTTCAGAAGCAACAGAAAGTATGTTTGCCTGTACGATTTCTCACCACAAAGTGTCTTTATCTTGGGAAAACACAAAGGAAAACCCAAAAGACTACTGTTTCCTAACTTCAGTATCTACAAATATGCACATTTCCCCAGTGAATAAAAGGCACACTCAAGAGCATTTCAAGAGGATGGAAAAGGAATTCAGATTCTTCCCAGATTTCCTAGCTGTTTCAAAGCACGTCAATCCTAGCTTCACAGTAAAACTTTAAAGTTTGCAGTATTTTTCTGCTAGTTATCCTCCTGACTGGGAGTATTGTTTTGAGGAATCTTTGAAGAGCTATTTCTCCTGCCTGTTAACTTTGTAAGAACCGGCCGAGTCACAAAACTAACTAGGGCCGACTAGAAAAGCCAGATACCAAGACGCAGAACTTGGCCAACGTTGTAGGAGATGGAACCTCTCAGCCCCTTAACGTCCCTCGCGCATAACTAGCCTTGAAAAGGAGATCAAAGGAGAACGCACATCCTCATCGGCCTCAACAAGCCTCCCCGTTCCGACAGTAGAAGCGCCACCATTTTGCACATCAGCCGTCCAACAGAAGAGAGGCCCCCCGCACCACGACTCTCCTCCCCAGGCGCAAATCACCTAGGCAGGCAGGTGGGCGGCCTGGTGGTTCGGGCAGCCGTCCCTAGACCTCTCCCTCCCTCTGCCGGCAGCCGACCCCCGCGTCCCAGCAGAGCCGGGTCCAAGTGGCTCCGGGACAATGCAGGCGCGCCGCTCGCGCGGCCGCAGGAGTCCCCGAGGTGCCCATTGTTTCCGGCGAGCCCAGGCCGCACTGCGGCGTCGCCCCCGCCACAGCGGAGAGCGGAGCGGCTCCCAGGGCCCTGTGGCAGGGCCAGCACCGCCCGCGAAACGCTGCTGCGCCACACCGGAACCTCCCGCCCGTGAACAATGGAGCGGCCCCCGCTCGCCACCGCCCGGGCCGGCAGCGAGCGCCACCGCCCCGCACGGAGGCCTCGCGGCCCGGCCTCTCCCTGCGCGACTCAGCCCACCCGTCCCCGCCTCGCTCGCGGCCCCTTGGCGCCGCCAGGCTCCACTCAGGCCCCACCGCTCCCGCGGTCCATCGCAGGCCGTAAAGCTCGGCCAAGCGGCGGCGGAGCTCCCCGCCCCGCTCCCACAAACCCGCGCCCGTCCCAGCGCCCTGGCCTGTCCTCACCACCACCAGCCGCGCTTCCCCCCTCGCCCAGATATAAAATCCTCTCGCTCCCCCTTGCTGCCTTGTTATGGCGACTCGACACTCCAAGATGGCGGCTTCCTCCTTCCTCCCGTGCGCCCTCCCCCTCCCGGCAGGGCAGCTCAGCCACGCCCCGCACGCACGCCCGGGGTGCGCCACGCACGGCCCCGCACCATGTGATCGTGACAGCGCGCAGCGGGAGGGGATAGGCAGTGGTGCTTCCGGCCTTTGCATGGTTCGAAGTAGGCCGGAGCCGGGCCTCCGGTGGCACAAACGGGGGCGGGAGGGAGGAGCGATCTCCGCTGGCGGCAGATGGAAGCAGGGCGGACGTGCAGGGAGCGAAGGCTGCAGAAAGAGTCAGTACCGAGCGGAGGCAGCGGCGACGCGCGGTCAGCGGTGCGCCTGCCAGTACAGAGGCGGTTTGGCCTGTTTACGTACCTCTAAAATAGAAGGGGACATATAGTGGCAAAGGTGAAACCACCAGCAATGCTGAGTTCTGCTGCTCGGGAGCAGCACGCATCTTACGTCTCATAACAAAGATACCAGAAACGTTCCAGTTTCCTTGGGAAAAAAAGCCTGGAAAGTTACCACAACTTCCTTACATAGCCATGAAAACACAGCTAACAGAGGTGAAAATGAAAGACTGACCCACAGCATGCCAGAGCCGCAACCACTGATCAAGACAGCGTAGAAATCGCTGTTTCCTATCTAGATAGCTGTTAACTGGAACAAGGATTTTGACAAACTGAGGTGCAACAGGAATGTGATCTGAAACATGAGCCTGAAAATGCTGGTAATCCCAAACCCGTTTGCAGGCATGTTTTTGTTCAAACGCTTTTCCAAAGTAGACACAAAAATAAAAGGAAACCTATCCATTTCCCCGACATTGCCATTTTCCCCCAGGTCCTCACATTGATAACCATCTTTAGACTGTGGTTGATCCCTGCACTCAGTAACCAGACGCACACAGGCACCAGCACTGAGATGCCTGACCACAAGAGGTCTGCGGGTCACAGTGGGAGGAAGATGCCACAACTGATCCTTCCTCTGCCAGCCACAGCACAATCACCTCCATCAGGCCTGGCAACCCTTCCAGTGTAATAACTGAACATGTTCCTGTCCGATCCTCATGAGAAATAAGATCAGCACAGCATTGCCTTTCATGTATTTTTTTTCATTCACTCCCAAACTACCTGCTGGACTACCTGTTGCTCTGCTGTGGGACTGCTGCTGTGTCCTCAGCTGCTGTCCCCTAGTGCAGAGAGGTAGTCCCTGGCACAGAGCTCCCTTGTCAGCCTCTCTCCCACACAACACATCCCCCTATCTTTTTAAAGCTTCGGTTTCAAGCACAGCAAGAGGGAAAGAATCCTCAAAATATGGGTGGTGTGCCTTTGAATGCAAGGGGAGTGGAAAAGCTCCGTCTCACCTGTTTCTTGCTGTGCCAGCTTGTTGGCCAAAGGGCACAGCAGTTACAGCTGGAGAAGCATGAGCTCCTCCATTCCCACACTCAGAGACACACGCTGGGCACAACCTTGGTTCTGTGGTGCCTACTGCTGCTGCTCTGGCCCTGCCGCGCAGGGATCAGTGTTTCTAGTCAACTCTTTGCAGGGCTAAGCATCTCACTTTGCAAGGAGATATACAAGAAACAGCACGTTCTAACCCTAAAAGAACATATGACAACAGAAGCTGACAGATAGTAAACATGACTAACATCTGTAGGCAGCACATGCTTTAGTTAGTGTTAACAGCAAAAAAAAACAAATAGGAAACTTTAGAGGTGAGAAGATTCAGAAGCCAGAAGCAATCTGGCTTTTCTCAAGCAGAGCTCAGAAAATCAGTGCAGTGTCAAACTGGTCCGCATATGTGCTTGTCAGTCATATAGTTACACAGAACAGAGTAACTCCATATACAAATACTGCATTTTACAATCCTTACATAAAGCTTAATAATTTCCTATTATCAGAATACTTTCCACAAGTTAACAAAAGGTTGTGTTCCTGACAAAACAAGAATGGTTTTCTGGTGAGAATGTGTACCTGTAGCAGAGTTCAGCCAGGAATTCCCAAGTGCAGACACCAAAACAATCCTCAAACATTTATTGTTGAATTTTTCAGTGATTTCCTTACATAGGTAGTTCCTTACTTGCCTGTGAAGTGGCACTATTTTTCATTTAAATTTATTTTCTTCCCATTTATTTTTCTCCCATGTTCTTCTCTCTCACTATCATCTTTCTCACATTTCATGCTACAGCAACACATGGGTCCCCTAGGGATCTGGATAAACTTGAAGAATGGGCCCAAGAGAATAAAATGGACTTTAATAAATCTAAATGTAAGGTCATGCACTTGGGTAGGAGTAATCCTGGCTATGAGTACAGTCTGGGTGAAGAACTCATTGAAAGCAGCCGTGCAGAGAAGGACTTGGGGGTCCTGATAGATGGAAAGCTGGATATGAGCCAGCAATGCATATTCGCAGCCCAGAAAGCCAACCGCATCCTGGGCTGCATCAGGAGAGGTGTGACCAGCAGGTTTAGGGAGGTGATCCTGCCGCTCTACTCTGCCCTTGTGAGGCCCCACCTGGAGTACTGTGTCCAGTTCTGGGCTCCTCAGCATAAAAAAGATGTGGACCTATTAGAGCGAGTCCAGAGGAGGGCCACAAAGATGATTAAAGGACTGGAGCAACTCCCCTACAAGGATAGGCTGAGAGAGTTGGGGTTGTTCAGCCTGGAAAAGAGAAGGTTTTGAGGGGAATCTCATAGCTGCCTTCCAGTACCTAAAGGGGGACTATAGGATAGAAGGGGAGAGACTTTTTAGATTCTCAAACTGTGATAAGACAAGGGGAAACGGCTACAAGCTAAAAGAGGGGAAATTTAGATTAGAGATTAGGAGGAATTTCTTTACCAGGAGGGTGGTGAGGCACTGGAACAGGTTGCCCAGAGAGGTTGTGGATGCCCCATCCTTGGCAGTATTCAAGGCCAGGCTGGATGTGGCCCTGGGAGACCTGGTCTACTAATTGGCATCCCTGCCCATGGCGGGGGGGTTGGAACTAGATGATGTTTAAGGTCCCTTCCAACCTGAGCCATTCTATGATTCTGTGATATGTCTGTAGAGTAATAGTCATTTCCTCAGTATGGTATGTGCTAATAAGTGAAATCATTGGTGTCTATTGCTTTGGGGTGTCCTCCCTGAACCTCTGTCATTCCCATGTCACATCTGAGGGCCAAGATTACAGGCTGGGAGGCCTTTCTGGCCTGCAGTTCCCAGTAGCCACATCCTGCAGAACGTCCCACTGACCAGAGTGGTTCTGCAGCCTCACTTGTCACCTATGGACTCACAGTATCTTACTTCACATGATACTTTTGCTTTGCTCACAGGTTAGTTGGGGCTGGGGGGGGCAGCATTTGACAAAGGTTACAAGCTGTCTCATAGATAGAGCCAGTCCCAAATATGCCCTGCTGCAGGGAGCAGTGCCCTCATTGCTACCCTTAAAGGAAGTCGCTGATGCTGAGTGTGCCACCCTCCAGTTTTAGCTGCATGAAAACATCATTCCTAACCTCTCAGTCTGCAAGCGGCATCCATTCCTCACCAAACCCCAAAGCCCTGGAAGCGCAGCACCTCAGGACAGCCCAGCCATGCAAGACAGGACTTGTTCAGTCTGCACTGCTCCTCCATGAGGTGGGGGACAGAAAGCGCAGCATGAGCTCCCCCTGCCATCCCTCCAGGTTTGCTCCCCTCTGTCCTCTCACTTTTCAGAGAAAGGGTGCCCAGATGCTGGTATGTCAGGTGAGCAGATGCAGATGCACACGAAGGTTCTCAGGGTAGAGGAGGACAGCAACATCCTTGGGCAGCATGTCACCATCAAGTTGTGATCACCAGGGTTCTGCTAAGAAGCATACAGAGTGTGCTCACCAGAGTAATTCTGCCTCCTTCTTCACCAGTCTGAGTCCCATCAGACTCCTTATTGGTATGGAGGCTTCAGTGCTGTGTAAGGGCAGTGCGATGGTTGAACCACCACAGATCCTCACAGAGGAAAAGCTTTCCACCAAAATTCTAGCTGTGATAGTGTCCTATCCTGCTGTCCCAGACTGGGGCTTTCACACCATGACTTTGCTGCTATGACTTTACTGGACAAAATGCCCATTTCCCTGAGCAGAGGAAATCTTGATTTCCTATCTTCATTATGTGCAAGGCAAGCACTGCAGAAAGGTGCTAATCAAGGGGCTTTGCTGTGTGTTGTACAGAAGATCAGCCTCTGCTAGGCAGTGCCCTTGTCTAGACCTGCAGAGCAGCTGCCAAGGCCACGCTTTCCTGTGTAAGCCACTGCACATGCCTTCTGACCCCAGGCAGTGGGAGAAGGCATCTGCAGGTCAATGAGGGTTAAAGCAGCTAGGAGGACCCTGAAGCAGAGGGCAGTGGTCATACAAAACAGACAAATTCATTTCACCTCAGGTGTCTTTAAAGTTGTGCACAGCTCCAGAGAGATGCCTGGATGAGGGGAGATTTCTGGTAAGTGTGTCCTTTGGCGCAGAGCTTTTCAAAGCCTTTCAGACCACCTGGGATGAGGACGATAATGAGCAAGAGCTCTGAAGGTTTCCAGAGAACACCTATGGACATTCTGGATTCTCCTCTGTTATAGACCAAAGAAACATGAATTCTTCAAACTATGCTTTAAAAGTCAATATGCAGCACTGAAAAAAAAAAAAAAGAGAGAGAGAGAGGAAAAAGACACCAGATGCTAATCTTTACATCAATTAGGTAACTCCATGCCTGGAGCTCATTTGCCTTGCAAATACTCTGTTGTTACATGATGGGGTCCCTCCCTACTCACTTAAATTATTAACTCCACCCCAAAAAAAGAACTTTTGCTGAAACTGCTGGAGGAGAGACAGATACTGCCCTTGAAACCATGGGGCCTGTCAGCTACTCATCAGAGACCTATGATTTGGTGAGTCAGGCCTGGTTTTGCTTGATAATGGGGAGAGCAGGTAGAGCTGGGGTGGGCAGAAAGAACTGGTTTCTATCTGTCTGTCTTCTCACCCTCCTACTGGCAGAGGGAGAGCTTGAGTGATTTCTTACACTAGCACAATCAGCCCTCACATCCCTTAAGTTTGGACTTGACTGATGAGACTAGTGCAAGCAACAGGGCTGAGCTTGCAGAGAGCCAGTGTAACGTGGCTGCAGCCGCTGTGATTCCAAGGGTGCCAGGTATTCTCTTGGGGACAACTACTTAACTACCAAGACCTCGCAAACAGACATTCTGGCTAGCACTGAACCTGAGCACTGTCCTTGCACAGGGACCAAGACCACATTTGCTGCCAATGGGCCAGGCGGCTCACTGGGAGAGCCGAGCTGCTGCAGTCCCTCCTGGTCTGTTCCCTGCTCTGCTCTCTGCATAGCCATTGACACAACATGGGCATAAAACATTTGTTGTGAGTTGAGTGCCTTTTGCAGTGTTCCTTTGGTGATATAAATGACTGTGCTCTCAGTGTGCAAAGCCCTGGAAACCTTGTGTGGTTTATTTGCATAACAGGCATATATAAGCAAACCAAATGCTATCTCTGTGCATGCAAGGAGCCTTGGTATGATCATACATACTCCTATCCCTGCTTGCTGTGGCCACAGAGGGGCTGCCATGGGCTCTGCTGAAAGGGAAATACACAGTATATTTACAAGAAGGGAAGTTTAAAGAGGGGAAGATAAATTGCAAGTACTTCTAATAGGGAGCGATGGCACTGTTCTGCCCCACGTAAGTTCTCTCTCCCTGTGTTTGCAAGTGAAAGACAGCAGCTGCACTTTTTAGAGTATGTTGTGCTATCCAAGGGGAAGTCCACAGCAATGCTATCATTAGCCTGGTTTTCAAATGTTGCAGTTTAGAATTTATTTTTTAATACAGTGGCTCTCTGCAGCAGACCCCAGTTTTTCTTTAGTTTTTCTAAGGAGAGAAATGCTAGATTTAATTTTTACCAATTTTTCTGTCCCTCCTTTGTCCTATACACCAGGGAAGAGAGAGGAGACTGGGAGGAGGGGGAGAAGAGGTGATCCCTACCCTTCTTATTTTTTCTGATTCATCCAGTATAAGAATCATTTGCAAACGGTGGTTGTTCCTTTAGGACTTTTTGCAGAAGACACTCCTCTCCCTGACCTCTGCTCAAGTTCAGTGGCAGCACTAATGCTTGCTGAGAGGTTAAAACCAAACTCAAACCTTTTTCATTTCCATACTGGTTCATGCCTCCAGCTAATGTGTCCATTGGAAATCTGTCCCACCACCAGAAAAACAGAGAAGTTGAAGCGTGCAGTCTGCCTGCCTCCAGTATCTTATGCATTATAAGCAAGTGGCTGCTTGTGGCAAAACTGCATTGTTTGTAAAGCCAGGGCTCAAGCAGCACTGGAATCTGATTTTGTATGCAATAAATTCCAGAACCTTAGCTTAGCAATTTTACCTCTGTTGTGAATTATTTGAAGTTATGAAGAAGACCCCATATGAGGAGGAAACTCCGCCAGCAATTTTGGGACCAAGTACCGGCAGTCAGATGCCACAGCAAGAACAGTTTTATACTTGTTCTCTGACTTCCTACAGTTGGTAATTTGTGATATGTTTCCCACCTCTGTCTCCTGGGAGATTCCAAGGTTTGGCTTCCTCCCTGGAACAGGCCACAGATCTCACACAAGCAATGCCATGTTTGTGTTGGTGGTGCCATAGCTTTACCTATGTTTGGTGTTTGTAGCAGCAGCCTACCTACAGAGATCTTCAAAAAAGGCCTCAGTGGTGTCCTGTCACAGAAGTGATGCAAACCTTGCCCTGTGCATTCACCAGAGAGGATCATTTGACCAATTGCGCTAGTATGTAAGGAAAAACAATAAGAACATTTGCACAGAGGGTAAGAAAGGATATTTCTCTCAGCATTGCCCAGTGAGTGTAGCAAGGGGCTCACCTAAACTTTGATGCTGTATGGGACCACTAATTTCTGTAACTGTGGAAAAGAGGCCCAAAACAATAATACTGTTTCTCCATAGCAAGAAAGCTTTGTACGTTTAGCCTTCCTCAGCTGCAGACTAGTGAAATAAAAACACAGTGGCAGAAACATCACTGAGATCTCCATCAGGTCCACTTAGCTGCTGCAAGCCAGTTTTCATTGTAACGGGACCAACACGATTCAAGAGCCACAAAGGCACCTGTGCTACTGTAATGTGACATTTCCATGGACTTTGTTCTTATTCGTGGGTTTCTCTAGTTCAGCATCTGGAGAGGGGATGAGCAGCAACTCTGTCAGTAACTGGCACTGATGTGAGCAATTTTAGTTTTAAGGCTTTGGGAATTAAATGTGCTTATCCCGGCCCCAGTGTGAGCTAGAAGGGAATGACTCACATGGAAAATCCCTAATAGTGCACAAGCTGCTTCTCTTCTGCAGCCAGTTTTTTTTGACCACTGGCAGTTGCAGGGAACTGAGAAAAGCAGCTGCCACACAGAGACCAGAACAACTCTGAGATCTGGGAAAAGGCATCCCAGAACAAAGAGCACACAGGAATGGGCCTCTCAAGCATGCGATTGAGTGCTCAGCTACAGAAAAAAGACACTATCATCCACTCCCAAATCTGGCTGCAATGGAACTGCAGGAGACTTACACAAAGGTCTCCCTACACACACTGCTGACTTTTCCTGTTCCAGGCCAGACAGGCACCTACTTCCAGTCCTAGAAATGGGAATCACAGAAGAGTCCCCCAAAAGCCTCAGCTCATCACATTCACTGGATCTCCTGCAGCTCTGGCCTCTGCCTTTCCTGTCTCAGCCTGGACTCTGACTTTTCATCCTCTTTTATTTGTCTCCAACTCATTTCTGTCTGTTCCCACCCACACTTGCTGGTCTGCTCAGAGATGCACATGAGAGGATGCCCCAGACACAACTCAGTGCACGCTTCCCCTGCCTGCTGTGAGAGGCTTACAGTAAGAGCCCTACCTGCCATCTTATCAGCAATCAGATGGTGTCTGATAGTGCCACTCAGCCTCTGCACCTCCAGCACAAAGCAATGCTGGAAACTGTTCAGCAGCCAAAGCCATTGAGCACCACCAGGCTGCCCATCCATTTCTGTCCACAGCCCTGGTGTGGCTCCAGGTAGTGCTCTGACACTCCAGCCAGCAAACCTGACCATTTCCCACCAAGTTGGAACCCTCATATCTCTTTCCTGAGTGAGCTTTCTCATTCCAACACATGTTCTCTTCAGGGTTTTCAGCTTAGTCACCCATGCACCCTGAGCAGCCTGGTTGGGTTGCTGTACCAAATTGCAAAGATTTTTGGGTTTGTTTCATTTTTTTTTTTCCAGGGAGATTCAGTGATCTGATTTCTGCATGTTTTGGTAACTCCTGATGCATGGTCCAAGTACAGACTAGGCACAAAATATTTCCAAGGCAGGGAGAAAACAAACTGGGAGGGGTTTCTGAAGGCTTTTGTCTTTAGCAGCAGTCTCCAGAATCATATCCTAAACTGGAAAGCTAATTGTTCTTTGGGAAGATGAATGCTCCTTACTTAAGGCTTGCAGCCCCACCACTAGGTCAGGGGAAGACAGTCGTGCTTTTGAGGTTTAGGGTGGGAAGGAGGAGTCCTAGCCCTAGAGATGACCAGATTTCACCTGTTTGGGAATATGCACCTCGGTATCACAGCACAGCAGCAGCACCGCTGGGTGCAGAACTAGTGGGGAACAGGACATTGGCAAGACCAAGAGTAACTTGGGTCAGACAGAGTCTTTCTGTCTCAACTGTCTTTCTGGCAGTAGCCATTGGTAGAGGCCCAGGGAAAAGGACAAGAGCCAGGCAAGTTTATTCCACACTTTTCCCAAGGGCTCATTCACTCTTCTCCTGTTCACTGCTCAGGGACTGCCTAAGCTACCTCACTGCTCTGTGCATTCAGTAATGCTCCATAAACTTCTTCCCCATCAACATGACCAGGATCCCCTCAGAGACATGCAGATGTTTCCAGCAGCACAGAAGTTTGAGACAAGTGCTGCCACTGCAAAGTCACCTCTAGCCCACAGCCACATGCAGAGGCACCCAGCACATTACCCAGGGAAGGCTCCCTGAGAGAGAAGAAACATGAGTCACCCTTCTCTAGCTAGGCGAAATGCAGGACTCGAGTTTGGTCGTAGTCATTCGGCTTAGCAGGACATGAAGGGAGTAAATACCCCCCTCAAATCAGCTCTAAAACTCTTCAAAGGTGGGCTATTATTTTTAGATGGGAACTTTTGCTGAGGAGGGAAGAAGCAGCAGGTGCAAACAGCTACAGATGGCAGTGAAAGGTATGAAAGCAGCAAGCAGAGACTTCCGCTGTGGTTGACACTGAAGTCTCAGTGCTGGTCTCCAGAGAGGGTGTGGGTGGGGGAGCTTAGGTTTACTGCTGCTAAGCTCTTCCCAGTTGTCACTAATTTCTCAGCTTCCCACAAGCCTCCTATGCCACTCTTTGTGGTCATCTGCATCTGAGCGCATTTTGTGAACACCTAGCTTCTGCAAGGCACTTGAGGTCAGCTGGAGTGTGCCCACCATCCAGGGGGCTCATCCTGAGCAAAATTCCAGCTTCCCAGCACTTGCCCACAGTCTCAGCCTGAATACAGGCTGCTCACCTGGGAGGGAGCTACAGCAGGCCAAGTGCAAATCACATCTGCAGTGGCTCTATCACACTTTCCTTACTGGGTATCAGCCTAGGGTCTGCATGGTGTTTTCAGACTCCCTTTCCTGCTCTGACTACAATTCATTCTGAACCACAAGGTTTACCAACAGAGCAGATTCATCTCTCCAGCATCTGTCCCCATAGTTATGGCACCATAACACCATTTCTCTAGTTGTGTTTGAACACCCACTCCATATCGTTCTCTCAGCACATGGAAAGTGATCCCAAGCACAGCTGCTGCTGTCCCCACCTTGCATTGCTCTGCCCCAGGCAGCTCCCAGGTCTCTGAGAATGAGAGGCAGAAGGGGACAGGATCAGCGCACACAACTTGAGATACACATGTGCTGTACGGTGAATCCCACCACCTGTGTGTCTGACAGCAGATGGGACAGGGGCAGGCAGTGTCAGAAATGGGTGAAAAAAACAGTAGGAGGGTTCCATGCTGCATGAGAAAGCAAAAGTCACCAGCAGGTAAATCAGCAAGAACCAGAAGATTAAACTGGTGCTATGTCTGGATACCTGAACATCCCCAGAGACAACAGTTAAAGATTATGGACTGAGCAGTCCTTGCTATCACAGACTGGGAAAAGCCTCTCCATGTGCTGCTGCACCTTCTGGCATCAGAGTGGCCTCCCAGGTCCTCACACTGCAAACAGGCAGCACTTCATTCCAATACAGGTGGGCTGCAGGACATGGGGATGCTTCATGCTTGGTCTGCCAGGTGCAGTGAATGGACTGGGTTCTTGTGTTCAGAAATTCCCCATCAGTAACCAGACTCTCTTTGTTCCCCAGAGCCAGGTGGAGCTGAGTGGTTACTATGAAGCTGAGAACACCACCCCTTCTTTGGAGGGCTACTTTTGCTTCAACCCAGCCTCACCTGTGGTTGGTGACCAGAGAGATCCCTTCAGAAAGGTCTTCATGCCCCTCATCTATCTGCTGATATTTGTGTTGGGGACTGTGGGAAATGCCCTGGTCCTGGTCATTTTAGAGAGGTTCAAGCGGTCTCGTACTACCACAGAAAACTTCCTTTTCCACCTCACCCTGGCCAACCTGGCACTGTTACTCACCTTCCCCTTCAGCGTGGTGGAGAGCTTGGCTGGGTGGGTATTTGGGAAGTTCCTCTGCAAGATCCTCAGTGCTGTCCACAAGGTCAATTTCTACTGCAGTAGCATGCTGCTGGGGTGCATTGCAGTAGACCGCTACCTGGCCATTGTTTATGCAGTCCACACCTACCGCAAACGCCAAGCTCGCTCTGTCCACCTCACCTGCATGGCCATCTGGCTCTGCTCACTGCTTTTGACCTTACCTGATCTCATCTTCATGGAAGTCTGGACAGATGAGAGCAACCGCAGCATTTGCTATTTTCCAGAGATCGGAATCGATGGCAACAACGCCTGGCTGGCAACCCGCTTTCTCTACCACACTGTGGGCTTCTTTGTGCCCCTGCTGGTCATGTGTTACTGCTACATGGCCATTGTCCGCGTTCTGTGTCAATCCCAGCGCCTGCAGCGGCAAAAAGCTGTCCGCGTTGCCATTCTGGTCACAGGTGTCTTCCTGCTCTGCTGGAGCCCATACCACATTGTCATCTTCCTGAACACACTTACCAAACTAGAAGCCTTCACCAAGAACTGCCTCCTGGAAGACCAGCTGGACACAGCCATTATGGTTACAGAGGCCATTGGCTTCACCCACTGCTGCCTCAACCCCATCCTCTATGCCTTCATTGGAGTCAAGTTCCGTAATGACTTCTGCCGGATCCTGCAGGAGTTCGGCTGCATAACCCAGGAGACCCTGCAGGAGTTCCTGGAGGTGACAAGGAAAGGCAGCAGGATTGAGTCTGACAACACCACTTCTATCTCCACTTTCTAGCTGGGAAAGGCTGCCTGCAGGGCATGATGGTCCTGGGGCTTACCTTCCCAGTGGCACACAGGCTGCGGCCTCAGTCCTGAGTTTCACAAGCATTCTCACCATTTTCTTCACTCTTCAGGAGACTGAGGTTCGATAGCCATTGAACAACCAAATCTCACCAGATACCTTCCCTGGCTCCTCCTGTTCTTAAAACCCATAGAAATCTGCCTGACTGCTGTTGGCGAACACAGGCTGTCCAGTGGTCACTCCAATGGAGCCAGATGAACCCAAGAGGGTTGAACTTGATGTTTTTACGTTTCCCTTGAAAAACTGACTGTAGGCCTTCTGTGCACAGAGCCAGGCATGAGACTGGAGTGCCAGGGGCAAGGAAAAAAGTGCAGCCAAGTAAACATGGAGTCATGTCAGTAAGCAAGGACCAAGGACAAAAGCTAAGCAGTCACTGTTTCACCAGCTCAGGTTGGTAGAAACGTGCCCAAAAAAAGCAGTGGGACTCATTTGCCACAGCAATGGGAATGAGAGATGCAGAGATATGACCACTGGAGGATGCAGTGCTTACCTTAATAGCCTGGGCACACAGTGCTGGATGGTCACCGGCTGCAGTACTACTCCTGCTGCTGCGTGACACCCCACCAGCCAGCCACAGCATGCTGATCTTCCCAACATGGCTCATGCCAGGAGGTCCTGGCATGGACTGAAAGATTTGACTGTCAGAGGTTCCTTTCCTGACACCAGCTGTATCCTTTCCCACTCATTTGATCTGTTTTGCTGCTGTTAAGAGCTCTAGTGGGTGACTGTTGAACTGAATGCCTGACTATACAAAAGCTTTCCTCTAAGGAAGAAAGCTGTCTGAAGATACAGCTTCTGTCTTGTGACTGAACAGAAGGAACCAAAAGCTTTGTGAGGCTGAAGGTGTACTTTTTTTTCTTGCAGCTAGTTGTATGACAATTTGTTGTTTCTGAGAGCAAGGAGACCCACTGTCCCAGACTAAGGAGGACTAACGCTTGTTTGCGTTATTTCTGTTGGCTTTTAGTAGGCTGAGAGGGAACGTAGCATTTTGCTTTGCCCTACGCATTCTGATATTTTTGCACCACCTGCATCTACAAGGCTTTGGGAAGTTTAGTGCATCCTGGTTTACACAAAACAAACCTGGGTGCTGATCTTGCCCTGAACCATGACTATCCAGCAGTTGCTCAGATCAGGGCTGCTTGATAACAAGACGGTCCAAATGGAGAGCAGCAGCTTTCACTGTCATTAATTACTGCATTGCAAGCTGGCATGCCGGGCAGCCCTAGCAGACCAAAGCAGCCTGCTGCTTCCTAGTAGGTCTTATCATAACATAACATTGCAGCACATACATAGTGTTGCTCCATTACATTTCTCTTGCTAGCTAAGCAGTGCTGTGGCCTGAACTGTCCGAGAGCCATATGTACCATCTCAGAAGCACAATTAGAAATCCACTCCACCATTCACCTCACTTTCTAAGCAAAGTCAGAACATCAACCCTCCTCCTGCAGCAGGAAGTTTGTGCTAAAGTCACATCTGAAGTTCAACTCACTAGCAAAGGGCACGGTTGCAGCCAAACCTCACTGTACCCAAGGGCCCTGCTAAAAAGACCAATTATTACAGAAAAGGTCACATTACATCAGTCCAGCCGAGGCAGAGATCTGAACAGCTCATTCTCAAATTGCGACTCGAGGTGAAAACTCCCCAAGCGTAATGCTTTTACACAAAGAGCAGTCCACCATTTCCTGCAGCATTGCATCTTCAAAGCTGAAACCTGCAAGCAATGGCAATCATAGCTGTCCAAGCACTTAGGTGCAACAGAGGAAAAGCAGCTCTTGGAAGCCTGCCCTTGCTATCTCCATGTTTGTACCGGTGAGCAAACCTATTACAGATGCATTGTAAACACCTCCCCAGCCCTGATGGGAACTGTGTTCCTACGCAAAAATGTTACTGAATAAATGAACTGAGTGTAAATTCTTACAGTGTTCACAAGGTAAACAGAAAATCTACAAGCAAAATAAGAGTAAACAGATTAAGTACCTATTATTACTATAGTTTTTAGGGCTGGTATGTTGGTAAACCTTTAGAAAGTTTTGACGTGAGTTGTAGCGAACAGTCAAATAAAATACCATTTTCTCATATATAGTGCTTGTAAGTTGTTTGCAGTCACGTCACTTTTGCAAAGGAAATGCATCAGAGAGCACAAAGTGGGTTGATGGCTTTTCTGTCAAATGTTCATGTTCACTCATGGAGACTAAGGCTCCTAAGAGCACCTTGCTCAGATTTCCCTTCACCAGTGCTGCAAAAGGCTTTGCTGTGTTTGGAGTCCGTCCTGATCTACATTAGCTCCCTGCTTTACACAGCCTCTTCCACTGACTGCAGCACCTTATACCCAAGTTTCACAGCTGCTGACCCGAGTGGAAAGCTGTCTTTGCACCTGCATTCAGCTCAGACAGCCTGGTGAAGGCTTGGCTCAGAGCTGGCACTCTTCCCCAAGGAGAAGACATCGCTGCTCCTGCAGCTGACTTCAGCCAGCATTCTGAATAGCAACAGGAAGAAACCAAAAGGAACTTGAGTTCTGGTGCACAGGACAGTGGGCTTTCCATTCAGGAAAATCCTCCCCATCTCCCTGAGGTTTGAACAGCCGTCACGTGCCTTGGCTCAGAGCTGTCTTTCTCACTAAGTGCTCACACTGCCAGAGCCACCCCCAGATACTGCCGTCCTCAGGCAGATCTTTGGGCTCCTTCGTGGAGCTCTGCCTGGTCCCTAGCCCACTGCAACCCAGTGAGGTGGATGAGCTCTGCCTGCTGAGAAGGGGAATTGAGACACCGAAAACTCCGAGGTGGCTCCTGCAGGGACGTGGCATGTGGACAGGCATATAACCACCATCCACAGCACATGCCCTGCAACCCTAGTTTTGGGCTGTGCTCTGGAGACAAGGTTGGAGTAGACAATCCAGAGAAACCCTTGGCCCCTAACTGGAGGTAACCTCAAAGAAGGGAACACTGAACCCCCACAACAGCACACTGCTCCATATTTCTTACAGGATGACTGAGTCTCCCAGGAGACAGAGCTGGGGTGTTTCAGCAGAGCATCCTGCTACACACAGTGATCACACGGCCATGGCAGGCAGTAGAGCATGCACTGACGAGCATGAGCCAGGGAACGCATGAATGAACGTGTCCCTGGGAGCGCTGCTGAGAAGGGGCTCTCCCCACACGCCCACACCCCTCCTAGCAGCTCCTGCCTCGCCGTGACTCATACCAGTTTCATTTGCCATGTTAAGAAGGTGACCTAATTCCTCACCCAAATCTCCCAGAACCAAACAGATGCTCAAGCACTTCAGTGTCTGTATTGCTGCCCTGCTGTGTCTTTCTTATTTTGCACACAGGCGGCTCTGGACATCAGGACACATCAGCCACCGAGGCCCATGAGCTCAGGTCCTGAGCAGCATGCCACGCGCACTCCCCCCAGCTCTGTGCACAGATGGCAGCATAACCCCTTTGCCTCTCTGAGCCCCTAGAACTGGCCTCCTGCTGTCACAACAAGCTCCATGCTTGCTTTGGCTCCCCACAAGCACGCAGCAGCTACACAGCACATGCAAGCTTTGTCAGGCCGTGAGATGCCCAGAAGAAGGGGGAACCATGAGGCTGGAGGCACAAGTGGACACCCTGGGCAGCAAGCCCCTGCTCTAGATCACATCTCCGCTTTGCAGTCCTGCCCAGAGACTCCAAAGAATCCAAGGCAGCCATGCCTGGCCCCCTCACCAGCCCTGCACGTGCCCCTCCACCTACCTGGGAGGACTACTGTCCCATGTCCTGCAAAGGCAGTTTCCTGGTCCCAGGCCAGCTTCCAAGGACCAGCAGCAGGCAAGAGGG
Organism: Galbula dea; assembly: GCA_013399015.1. Classification (NCBI taxonomy): domain Eukaryota; kingdom Metazoa; phylum Chordata; class Aves; order Piciformes; family Galbulidae; genus Galbula; species Galbula dea. The sequence continues at coordinate 88,967 of VWZX01000495.1, forward strand.
AAAAATGAATCTGTTTACTTTGTGACTGTTAGTTGTTTACAGAGGCTAGAAAAGCTAATAAATTTGAAGCCACAGGAGCTATAGGGTGGATTGGCAGGGCAGAGGATGGGAAAGAACAGCCAAAACAGCTTGGCCCTAGGAAGCAAAATTCACCATACAGTAACAAACTGCTCCGAGTTTCACTGTTGGGTCTCATCCAATGCCAGTGAACAAGCACACAAGTAGCCAAGGAGTGCCAAATCATCCACCCCGCACAGACTGCAGCAGGCACTAAACAACTGACCCTCCTACAAGAACAGCTACCCAAATTTCACAGGGAGAAAACTACAACCAAGTCTCAGCATACCATAGGCACAGATGACTTCTAACAGCCCCAGAAAAACTCCTCTCCTCTTAAACAGAGCCTGGACCTGACCTCAGGTATTTATAGTGGGCACAGCTGAGTCCCCAGCTGATCAGCCCCAACCTGTCACAGGTGATGCTGGCTGTGCTCCCTGGGGCTGGGCTGAGCACTGAAGACAGGCAGAGGGTTGGGTTTTGAAATTTGTCTTTTTAATAAAAAGGCACCTATAAAACAGGTCAATACATTACAGGCAGCACAGATACCCAAAAACAAGCCTAAAAATTGTTTCAAATAAAAACCAATAAGATGTCTTCACATATTGTATTTATATATTTATATTTATATATATATATTTATATAATGGTACAAAATGACTGGGGAAGTTTCTCCATGGGATGGCAGAGAACAGGTCAGTCACCATGACCTCAAGGTGAAAGCTAATTCCGGGCGTGTGATTATCTGACATACCAAAAGATGCAGTTTCCCAGAGCTCGCTTTTTTAGAGCTGAAAAAACAAGGCAAAGTTATGGCTAAAACATGGGCAAACATTTTACTGTGATTAGGTGGAGTCAGTACACAGAACTCAGGCTGAGAAGCTGAGCAATAAACTACAAGACACGAGACGCGACAGAGCTCACAGCAGTGGGCAAGTGGCCGATGGCAAACCCCTGATACCCAGGTCTAACAAGGACTGGCTGTTACTGAGCTTCCAGAGAAGCTCCTGCCATACCGCTATTCACGGGCGTGGTTGGGAGCACTGCCCAGGGCAGAGGGGTGTTAAGCAGCTCTTCTCCCCATTGTTCAGTGTCAGGATTTCCCTTTTGCATCCAAGGCTGCTGAGTCTAAAGGCTTTGCTTCATACTCACTTGTCACCGAAGGACAGGTCTTCCCCCCGGCAAGCAGGCAGCACTGACCTCAGCACTGCACAGTGGCACCACAGCCTGCAGACTCCAGCTGGCACAGGGACAACACAGTGCCAAACCCAAAGAGCAAGGACTGCAAGCCCCAGGCAACTTCTCAGTCCAACTGGGTGAAAAGGACAACAGGGAAGGTATGAACACATGGAGATCTTGACTGGGCTACACCAACAGCTGTCTACAGACAAATAAAAAAGCTTTCATATAGAAAATACTATGGCTTCAAATGAACCGAGACTTGCTGATGGGCGTTAATTAAGGTTTGGGGCTGTCACTGGTATTTGGATTTTTACAAGAAACTATCAGCAGCCAACACCCCAAAGAGCAGCCAAGAGAAGCCACAGCCTTTCAGGCAAGTAAAGCTTAGAAAGAGCTACATCTGTTTGAGCCACATCCTCCTCACATGAAACGCACATTCTGAAAGGATGCACAATCCAACCAGCTAATATGTCAGGTCCACTTCATTAGCCTGGGCAGAATATTATTCCTCTCCTCTAACTGCTAATGCAGAGATGAGCACTTCCTGGGGTTATTCCCAACTTGCCAATTTCAAACATGCTGCTCACTCAGATAATACACAACAAAACCACATGAAGGAGGAGACCAGAGCAAAATCCTTCCTCTAATCCAGACCCACACTTCCCACCCGGTGCTGCTCACTACAGAACACCCTAAGACTTCAAGGTTTGCCAAATAGGACTTTGTGGTTCCATCTTCTCACAGATTGGATCGTGACAGCCACTACGGTGATGCTTCAGTGCCCACCAGCCTTTCCAAACAGCCTGCAATGTGATAAAAAGTATTGCCAGTCACTCACTACTTAACAATCTCCCTTCCCACAAGCCCTCTCCTCCCTGCAGCAACAAGTAGGGAAAGATGAGCTCTGTTACAAGAGAGGTAGTATGATAAGTCTGGCTCTGCAGAGATAATCCTCCAACTGGTGCTCTTCTGGCAATTGTGCGTCCCAAGTTCACCACTGGATAAGCATAGGGTACACCATGCTGAAACATGGTCCTCACGGAGGACCAGAGATACTGTGGTGTGTGCAGAAGTGCATGCACATCACTCCACAATCCCCTCTGTGAACAAATACAGGAAAGACCATCAGTGCCATGCGCAGGAAGACCTTATGGAGTGGAGGACGAGGAGTGTGGAGTGCATCCAGCAGAACGAGATGCAGCAGAGCCAGACTTGTTTGACTGACACACTTCCACCAACCTAGGAATGAGGGGCAGCAATGCAACCTCATTCTCTTCCGTCCAAAGCACAGGATGTTCATGCTGCTAAAGCTATATGAGAACTCTTACATGGAGATGGAGCACTGCACACAGGGACAGGTCCTCTTCAACAGCTGGACCTCTGTTGTGCAATAGGGCAGGGCTACTGCTGCTAGCTCAGAGTGAGATGAAGTGAAGACTGCCTGTGAAACTCTGGAGGAGGAGGACCAACAAGCATGAGGAAGACCTGGGAGAGCATTCAATGGCAGAGGTAGCAGAGGCATGGCACAGTGGTGGAGGGTGAGGGATGGGTACAGGACTGGTGCAGGAAGGCTGCAGAAGAGCAAGATTCCCAGCTCACCTCTCTCGGCAGCACAGGAATGCATCACCTCGCTTGTCTCGGAGCCCATCGGTCCCTACATTCTGCCCATGGGGGACACAGCATGAAGGGAAGTGACTAGAGGTGACACAGCTGGTCAACACCTTCAGGTCCAGCACATTATCAAAGCCCAGATCCTCGCTCCTTCTCCAGTTGAAGGGTCAGTATCTTCCCTGCCTCAGCCATGGCAGCTTCACAATGGAGCAGTGACAGCTGTATCCCATGAAGCTGCAGCCTTTGCCCCACCAGACGAGAACTGACAGCTCCAGCAGCATTTTCACAGGACCACAGCTCTGACCTCACTGATGGTCCTCAGTTGTTGGTTGTGTTTGTGTACTCGGCACAGCCTCCACAGAGGCCTAAGCTCTGCGTGAAACTATACTGAACATGCAAACCGTTCAGAGGCATGAATGACACAGGTTTGACACAAAGTCACTCTACAAGGGGATCTCTCAATGCCATGTGCACCCTGGGGGGATCCTTCTGCCTCCCCCAAGGAGAGTTTTCAATCCTTGTACACTGTTGCCTTTAGCATGTTTTTTGTTTCTGTTTTTTTAAAACATGTTTCAAGGCTTCTATTAAAACACAGAAATACGTAACAATTAAAAACCAGCACAAGTTTTGCCTTTCCCAGCAACCTATTTACAGCTAGTTCCAAAAACCCTCTTGCACATTTTGGTTGCTTATGAGGAGGGGAAAAAAAAAAAAAAAAAAAAAAAGAAAAAAGAGAGAGGGAAAAAAGGGAAAGAAAAACACTTGACTGAGGAAAACCACAAATGGAAACTTTACAAACTGCCACAGGGTCTGGATGTCCCTGGTTGCCACACAGGGTTCAAAGTACACAGCCCCACTCCCAGCTTCCCCTATCCCAAAAAAGAAAGGAAAAAGAAACCCAATTCACATCAAGTTTACTGCACATCTGGTTTTCTGTGTAGAGGCGAATCCAATATGCAAAGCATCCCATGTGGTGTCCTCCACTGGCATTGGCCCACAACCCTCCCCCAAAGAAAGGATTAAAAACATTTGTCCAGGCAGCCCCCTCCCCTCCTGCACCCGAGCGCTATCCACAGTTAGAAAGGCAGGTTTGCCATGTTCCCAGGGCCAGGGATGTAACTCATCTGGCTGTCCAGGGAGACACTTCGCTGCCTCATCTGGTGCGTGACCATGAGGTTCTGCTGAGGCGGGGGCCCCATGAGAGAGCCCTGAGGTGACATCATGTGTCCTGTCTGGGCATACATCTCTCCTGACACAGACATGCTCCTCTGCTTGGCCTGCATCAGCATGAAATTCTGCTGGGCCATCAGGCTCTGCTGCGGAGACATCATGCCCTGGTGCATGCTGTTGCCCATCATGCCTTGCTGGGGCGGTATGCCTGTCCTGCCCAGCATGGGTACTTGTCCAGGATGGCACATGGGCATGCCAAGTCCCCTCTGCACACCCTGCTGCCCAGGGAGGCTGGGGGCATTCAAACCTGGCCGTGCCGGGGGCTGGTCAGCCATCATGTTCTGCAGGTTCATGAGGTGGAGGTTGGAAGGTTGCGATTTGGGTGCTTGGCTGTCACTCTTGGGGAAATACTGCAAGGTGCTGCTTGGCTTCTCTGATGGGATGATCCTGGACAGGTCAAACTCTGGGATACCAGTGGGTGTGGGGCGGATGACCTCACTGAGCTCAGGGTCATTCAGCACTGATGCCACCCCAGGAAGCACGGGTGCGTAAGGCTCGCCGATCCGAGGTGGGATGTTCTTGCCCATCATGTGCTGCTGAGGGGGCATCTGGCCAGGCTGCTGGGAGGGAAGGTCCTCAGGTGGCAAGGGCATCCCCGGAGGGTAATGCTGCTGCATCCCAGGGCCACCTCCCCCACCAGGGGGCATGGGCAATCCTCCAGCGGGAGATGGCATGGTGTTGTGAGGCTGCTGCATGCGGGGAAACACAAGCTGGTTGGAAGGAATCATCTGTGAGCTGTTGGGCACAGGGCCGCACTGCTGGTTCAATGAGTCCTGGGACCCCGGAGGCAGCATCATGGGGTTCTGGGGGGGCACACCTGCCCCTGGCACATTTGGGTGCATAGGAATGTTGGAGCCCAGAGGGTTTGGAGAGGACACCATGGAGGTTGGGGGTGGTTCATGCGAGAGGGGTTGCTGACCAGGCAGGTTCATTCCCATAGGGCTCTGAGAGGACCCAGGCCCCACAGAATTCAAGTGCAGATTTGGCTGATTTCCTGTCACGCCTAAAGAGAGGAAAAAGAGAGAAGAGTTAACAATGTCCATAGACCTTTCAGGACTGCAAAACCCGCACCCTTGCTCAGAAAGCTCTGAGCATGGAGTGTGATGCTCAGTAAGCACCCACAAGATCGAAGCACCGATGTCGGGAGAAAGTGTCCCAGACTCCAGCTCACCAAGCCCTTGAGCAGCAGAGAGCTATACTGGCTTCATCCAGTCCCATGCTGGATTTGGAGTTCCTTACAGTCCACTAATTCGAAAGCCCTGTTTGGCTTTCTGTGTTGGGAGAGCCCCACACTGTGATCTCAGCAGGGCCTGGAAGGCACTACTGAGTGACCCTTCACTACTGCCTCTCTGCATGGCTAGCCACCTGGCAAGCTCCTATGACCACACAACCTCGGGTTGGCAAGGAGAAAGAAAGCAGAAGGGTTGACAGCTTGACACAGGTGCTGTGTGGGAGAGAGGACTCTGCTCATCTGCACAGCAGGGCAACCGATGCCTGCAGAGGGGTTTGGGTTAGAGGGAACCAATGCATTTCCGTGAGGTCAACATAATTGACTACTTAACAGTGAAAGAGTCAAAAAGTTGATTTTTTCATTTTGGAAAGTGCCGAAGATATTTATCAGACAGCTTTAAACCCCAACATGTTGGAATTCCCCATTGGACTGGTCCCCAAGTGACGAAAAGCACTTATTTGCCTAGCTGTCCTTAGCAGCGCCACCAGCTAGCAGAGTGTATCTGTCTGTCGCCTACTGAAATCAGAACTATACTATAACATAGCCTTGCCTGTGCAGGCACCTGGGCTCCACTCAAAACACCAGTCTCCCAAAGCCTGATCAGAGCATCCCTGTCACGCTTCACAAGAACACAAGGAGTCCAAGCAGCAGACCTCTGTCTGCAAGTCCTGGGCCTCAGAAAACTCCAGGAGCCATGAAAATCCAGGGCCAGCATGTCCACACAGGGTAAAGTAGTTCCAAAAACTTGCAGAGCTCACTGGAAGAAGGCTGCCTCTAATGCCAGACTGGCTTGCATCCTTCCAGAGAGCACAACCAAACCAAAAGCTGACAGACAGCCTGGGCACAGGGTGGAAAACCGAGATATTACAAATGAGTGCAAATGTAAGCTATTTGATATGACAGTTGGTGGGAGAACACAGTTTCTCATGCCTCCTCCATCTGGTGCCTCAGGCCTGCTGGGAGCCACAGGACGGTCTGACTCCTTGCAAGCCCAGTCCCAGAAGTACACACCTGACATATTTCCAGGTGGGAGCATAGGCCTGTCCGGCAGCAGCTCATCATCAGAGGTGGCAATGGTTTTGATGGCATTGTGGTAGAGTGGTGTGGAGCTGGGCATAGCATACTTGGACATCTGGGACATCATCAGTGAGAGGGGGTTCTGGGAGGGGGATGGATCTGGAGAGGAAGTAAAAGGCATGTTGGGATTCATGGCGCTTGATGTGTTACTGGCTGGTGCAGAAGAGCTGCTCCGAGGCCCAGAAGGGAGAGAACCTGCAAGCATGAGAGAGACCAGCTTAGTACCACCCATGCACCATGGTGTGCTCCCATCAGACAGAAACCTTGTCCCCTCCTCCCAATGGCAGTGACCAGAGTAGGCTGTCACAAGAGTGTGAGCTGGGGTTGAAAGTAAAAACTGCTCTGTTCACCCTCCCATCTACCTAAAAAGGCCCTGTTCGGTCTCCTGGGAAAAAAGACTTGCTCCATGAGACATAAGGGCATGCGCAGGCCCCAGTGTCTCCCCACTCCTGTGACAGCAATCCGACTGGAGAGAAACATTGTCCATACGCTCACCCAAATGGAGCACGCACTTGCACACAAGATACCTGGTGCACCCTGATCCAGTCCCCCGATGGAAGTAGATGAGTTCATGCTGAGGGTCTGCTTGCTCTGGTTGACTCCTGGGCTGGGCATGGTGGCTTTGGGAGACGGCACCCAACCAGGGGAAGGAACAGCCATAGAAGGGGACTTCAGGCGGCTTGGTGAGCCAGTAGGAGATCGGACACTCAGTGAAGAGCTCATCACCTGGGGAGACTTGAGGGGTCCAGACTGGTTTGAAGGTGGCATGCTGACCATCTGCGAGGGCGTCTGCGGGGACTTGAGATTGGCAGAGGGGGAGGTGACCAGTGGTGAGTGCACCTGGCTGAGGGTGGGAGATTTGAGGTGACCCATGCTGGGGGAGTTCATCTGGCTGATGTTGATGGTGAGGTCAGAGGGCCGGCGACCCAGCCCCCGGGAAGGCGCTGGGTGCATGTTGGCCTGCGTGGGAGCAGGATTGGAAGCCGGAGGCAGAGGGATGTGGCTGAGCCTCGTAGTGCCACTGATGCTCCCAATGGGAATGGTGCCCTGCTCAGGGCTGAACATGTCCAAGCCACTGCCCATCTCCTGAGGCATGTTGGGGTAAGGCCCTTGCCCGCTTGAGAAGCCTTGCTGTCCTTGGTTGGGGAACTGGGAGGGAATCATCATTTTCTGGGGTCCCGCCAGCACTGCACTGCCATTGCCATTCTGAGACCTTGCCCTGGCCAGCTCCTCAGGGCTCATGCCCTGGTGGGCCATCATATCAGGGCCCCTCATCTTCTGTGACATCATCATCTGTTGCTGTGGGGTCATCTGGACATTGAGGTTCATGTTCATGTTCATGTTGACATTCATGTTCATGTTCAGGTTGCCAGGGCCTATGGGTGTGTCCATGTCCCGAAGGCCTGACTGACTCATAGGGGGGCTCAGCATTCCTCTAGTGCCTGCAAAGTCCATTCCCATTGGGGCGCTGCTCAGACTATCCCCTGTTATCTGTCCAGAAAACATGGACGGATCCATCTGCCTGTGAGCTTGCATCATCCTCTCCATTTCCATGCCTTGGCTCATGTTGTTGCCAGACATACCCATGGGCCTCTGCATTGCCACCGGGCGTTTCTCCATCAGCTGATGCCGCAGGATCTCCTCCCTGGCACGTGGATTCATGAACCTTTCGGGGTCCCCTTGCCCTGATGGGTAGGGCAGGGTGCCTTGCGGAAAGCTCCCAGGGCCTCCCATAGGAGGCATATCATCGTTCCATCCCATGCCAGGCCTGACTGGCCTCTGCATAGCGTTCATGGGCCCAAGAGCATCCAAGGGCATGTTCTGCATCCCTCCAAAGCCAGCTACTCTCTGAATTTGATTCCCAGGGAAACGTGGCCCTGGGAAGGGTGGTCCTCCCCGCAGCTGCATAGGGTCCTGCACATCTATGGGTCCTCGCAGCTGGCTGCCCATCCCTGGTGGCCACTGCTCTCCAGGCTTGCTGTGGTACGGTGGTGGGGGCCCGCGCATCATCATGCTCCCCATCGACTGTGGGATCATGATCTCCTGTATGGGCCGGCCGTGGATGCTGATCTGCTCCTCTTTCCGTCTCTTCTCCTCATAATACTCTTCCTGCAACTTCCTCCAGGCCACTTGCTCTGGTGTCAGGGTGTCCTGGTTCAGCCGCTGCATCATCATGTTCATGTGCTGCCCCATGTCAGCACCTGGGTGATGGGGCACCTCGTGTTCCAGGCTGGGACCACCAAGGCTCTGGGTCTGGGAGATCATGGACTGCAGAGGCTCTTCGTACTTCTTCATGCTGGCAGGAGGTGCAGGGGGCTGGGCAGGGGCAGCCTGCGGCTGAGGGACAGTTCCACCCTCTCCCGCATTTTGGCCAGACTTCATGAAGGACTCGGCCTCCCCACTGCGCAGCAGCAGACGCTCAATGTCCCGTAGGGTCTGCAGAGAGCGCTCTCGGTGCTCCAGCTGCTCCTTCGAGAGCCCTTCTGAGTTCATCGAGTTTCTGGGACCCAGGCCTGCCTGCCCATTCCCTGGCATCCCTGGACCCGGGCCCTCCCCAAGGAGGCTGGAGCTGGATGTGGTGGAGTCCACTTGCCCAGGCTGCATGGTGTTGGTAGATGTGGTGGGCATATTTGAGTGGTTACTTCCAGGCTGGTTGCTGCCGCTGTTGTTCCCCAAAGAGTTTGGAGTCAGATCTCTCCGAACATCTTCACTTGTCCCTTCCTGGGGCAGGCTGCTAGATGCAGGCAAAGGTGTTTGGCTGATGGGCTGAGGTGGGGGTGGAGGAGGCTGCGGCTGACTCGCTTGAGGTGCTGGTGGCTGGGACTGTGGAGTGTTGGCAGCAGGAGGGTTAATTGGATGTGGCTCAGCAACCCCCAGCACTTTAGGAGCTGGTGCCTGGCAGAGAAAAGGGAAATAAATGTGAACAGGTAAAACCCTATGTAGCTGTTCTTCCCTGCACCCTGCAGGAGACCTCTCTGTCCCAAAAATGTGCACTGCGGCAGTTTGCCTTCATTCCTGTAACAGGGACACACGCCCTGTCATATGCCCTGGAAGCACACAGTTAGGTGCTCTGTCCACACAGCTGTGGGGCCACAGGCCACATCCCATCCCAGTTTTTTCACAGCTGACAGCAGCCAGAATTCACTCCAAAGAGGTTCCATGGCAACGCATCTTCCAACCCCACTGAAAAGGGTATTCTGACAACCCCTTCCACCACAGCTGAGCCAGGAACTGGGGGAGAACAGTCACGTTGGAAGGGAAGGGTCAGCAGTCAGCAGCAGGTGCTGACAGAAGTATTCAGTTCATAGCTGGTATACCTGGTCTAGCTTTGCCCGTGGGACATTCTGCTGATGGTAGGCCAGAATGGAGTCAGCTCGGCCCTGCAGGACAGCTTCTGCAGCTCTGGGGAGAGAGCACATACCTCTTGAGAACACGCACTGTGCCCCATCTCACCCATCCCAGGCCCTAGCTGCCACCTCCATCCTTCAGTCATGAGGGAAGAGGGAAATCTCTGGAAGCCACTGAGAAGGGGGATATTCTCAGAATCCTCCCAACCTGTCCTGCACATGCCCCAGTGAGGTTCTCAAACCAACAACTGCTTGCCCAAGCATTTCCCTCTTCCCATGCGCTGACAGGCACTTGTCTCTGCCCTGTCTTTGCTGCCCTAAGGTAGCAGTTACTCACATGCTATGGGATCTACTGCACTGAACCTGTGGTATAGCAGAGCTTCAAAACTAAATAGCGTTGCCAAGACAATGCAGGGCAAATAGGAGGAATCAAGGGGAAAACACCAACTGCTCTCCCCACGACACTCATCCCCTTAGCCACTTCTGTGTCACATCAGCAGTCTATTACTGCTTTGGGTGAATCTTTTTGTCGGATGCTGAGTACATGTGGTGAGGGTTAGTCTCTTCTGCCAAGTAACAAGTCATAGGAAAAGAAGAAATGGCTTCAAGTTGTGTCAGGGGAGGTTCAGATTAGATATTAGGAAGAATTTCTTCACCAAGAGGGTTATCAAGCATTGGAATAGGTTGCCCAGGGAAGTAGTGGAATCACCATCCCTGGAAGAGTTAAAAGAACACACAGATGTGGTACTTAGGGACATGGTTTAGTGGTGAGCATCGCAGTGTTACAACTCATCTCAGAGGTCTTCTCCAACCATAATGATTCTGTGATTCTACTGTATTGTGGGTATTGCAGAAGGCAGTGCTGGGCATCACTGGGAGAAAACATGCTTTTAAGACAAAGTTTGCCCACCAGCAGCCAGCAAACTTCCTGAACCTCAGGGGGACCCAACGTTATGCAACCAAAGAGACACCCATGTGTCCAGCTCTCTGGTACTCAACTGCAGCACGCAGCAGGCACATGTGACAGATGGACAGAGTTTACTGCTTACGTGTTTGCAAGGTGCGTGGTGAAGACATAAACAAACTGTGAAGGCTGCTTTGCCGTCCCGCCACCTCCGCCTCCTGCAGCCTCTGGCCGAAGTCCGGGGGCAGCACCATGAGGCACGCTGGAAGAGCCGGTCTCGTTCAGGCTGGGCAGCGGGTTGGACCCTGGGCCGAGCTGTGGGGCCGTGGACATCGCAGGATCTGCTACATTACAATCTGCGGGAGCACATGGACGAGCTGCCGAGGACGGGGCGGGGAGGGCCGAGCACGGCCCCGCCGCACCGGACACCGGCAGGTGGCAGCACGTGCCTGGCCGTTCCTGCCCCGCCCCAGGGGTGGCCGCTGCCTCCCGGCGGCACCGGGACAGGCTCTCCTCCTGCCCCCGGGACGGACACCGGGAGTGGGGCAGGAGAGGATGCTGTACGCTGAAGTGGCGACTAAGCCGCTGTTAAAGAATATTCCTAATTAATATTAATAAGCATTGCAATTACCGGAAGCACGCGGTGCCTCCCTCTTGCCTAGCTCCTCACGCAAGCTACATCCCCCACCGAGCCAGGCTCTCCTGCTCTCCTCCCAGCAGACCGACCCAACACCAGCAGCACTGAAGAGGAAAGAGACATCACTGGGACTCTGCTGTGGGACTCGGGTACTATCAGGCCCACCTCGACCTGCTCTCATTAGGGGGATCTCAGAGCAGGCTGTGATGGTGAAACAGCACTATCCCTTCCCACAAGGGCTGGGGACTATACAGAGAAGCACGGGAACGTCCTGGAGAAGATGGCTATATCACACTGGCAGACACAAAGGCCACCCACTACTTCGTTTTGTACACTTTATATTCTCCACTAGCTGCAGCTCTTGGGCACCACAGGTTCTCACCCTGTCCTCTCAGATATTCTTTGTTGCTATCTGTAAGTAAGCTGAATTCTACATACAACCTAAAAAAAAAAAAAAAATCAAAGACTTTTCATGCTTCTGGAAAACAAGACAGACCTACAGTTTGTTGCCCCAAATGGTGCACACCTTGGCCAGCTCAGCCCTGCCTGAACCACTGTCAAGACCCTGAGAGCCTCTTTAGACTCAGTTGCCTTTAAAGCAATCATAGACACATCCGACTGTCCAGGTCTCTCTATGGAGACACAAGTGGATGGCCTAGCACAGACTTAGATGCTGAAACAAGGACAATGCATGTCTCATAGCCTGGCTGTCACTATGACCAGGGTCAGCTGGCTTAACCATCACTCCACCAAGCATGATTGCAAGATGGCAATTCTGCTGCTGCTGTTACCAGGGCAACGTACAGTCTGGACATTCAACCTCAACACTGTCTCCTCCAGCATCTTGGTAGCATCTCCATAAAATAGGTCCCATGTCTCACTGTGTGGCTGCAAATATTCTCCTAGCACAACCACCACCAACTGCAATGGCCCACACCATGCCACACACCCAGCTAAGGCAGAGGCAAAGCTAGAGGTGCCAGTGCCATCAGCCCTACTGCACTGCAGGAAGGACCTGGCTGGATTCAAGCTTCTGAGCTGGTTAGGAGGTAGACACTCACTGTGTGCACTGCTGATGGGCTTGTCGTCCTCCTCGCTGTCCGGCCCAGAGCACCATTCGTCCCCACTGTATGGCTGCTTCCTTTCCAGCACACACCGTCGCTTGCTACGGGGAGCCACCTCACCTGCAAGGGGACAGAGCCATTAGAAGAGCTGAGGAGACCTATCAGGGCTGGGAAGGCTGGTGCTCAGCCTAGCTGTGTGCTTCACACTGGCACTGCCAACCTGGCCAGGATGCACTGGGCGAGAAGCCTTACACCAACATCTGCCTAGCCCTGGTAAAGATCATGAAGCAACTGCTCAGTCTGAGCTCCTTGTCTTTGCAGTCAGATCTGGTGAGACTTGCCTGTGAGAGCTAGTGGTTCAGAAAGGGATGTATTTCTTACTATCTGAAAGGAGTGTGCAAAGACAGGACATGTCCAACTGCTGTTCCAAACCAGAGAGATTTTGGAATTAACCTAAATTTGAGGGGTCTTTAATTTAGCAATTAAAACCTTTAAGTGGAATGGGAGGACATGTTCACATCTTCTGTAGGCACAAGACACAGACTCTGCCCTTTGCAGACATCAGTTAGGTGGGAGCCTTTACGCCCTCTGTAAACTCCAATGCTCCTCCATTTCTCAGGTGGGCCTGATGCAGCTCAGGGAGGAAGTGGCTTGCCTTAAGGCACCCAGGGACTTGGAGAAAGGAATCACAGAATGAGTAACTTCCCGTCTTATGCTTTAACACTGTCTGTTCTCCCTTTTCTACATCATCTCCTGGTTTCCAGGCCATATTCAAAGGATTTATCAGTGCACTGCAGTCAGGGTATAGGAGATTTGGGCATTCCTGATCAAGCCATTTTATAAATTTTTCCTGTGGAAGTCTGGGCTACAAGATAGTATTGGCATAAACTTACAAATGCTTCTGATCGGTGGCATACAGTAACCCCCAAAAATGCAATGGGGAGAAAGCTTTCCTGGGGGCAGAAGTTCTCTTCAGGTACATTCTACCTTCTTCCAAGACACAGCTCTGGCCTAAGCCAGCCAGGCCACACAGCTCTGGCTGTAAAACCAAGTGCTCTGGGGCAGACACAAAACAGCAGCTCTGCATTTGGGGACCAGATGTGAGTCTGGGTTGGAACCAAGGGCACCACTGGGATTTCTCCTCCAACAACCCCCAAGAAGATACTCAAGTGTCCCATGCAGCCACTGAGCACAGAGCTCAGTGGAACACAAGAGGAAGGCTGGTGAGGACACGGAAGCCAGGGGGTTTGGAAGCACTGACTCAGCCCTTTTCCAGAAGCCATGTGCTGTAACACAGGAGTCATCCATTGCTGACGAAACCACAGAACTGTTCAGACAGTGACCCTCGCAGCACCTCTTCACTAACCACAACTGAGTCATTGGGCAGCTGCAAGAACTCCACAAAGGCAGCTCTTTGCCAACAGCAAGAAGAAAGAAAATAGCTCAGTCCCAAGTTGAAAGTTGCACACTGCAAAGCAGGAGGGTTCGGTGCAGTTTCAGTGAACAATGCTCTTGCTTAGCTGGCCTCAGTAGCACGTGAAAAACAGTCTGAGATTCTTGGTGTAACAAACAGTTTAGGTAATGAAATGTAGACAATGCTTAGCCTCTCTGGTCCCAAAACTGTGGATGTGACAAGCAGTGATGCACAGATGCACAGCCAGCTAGAACAAGCCCAGACAAAAGCCACAGCACAGAAACCCAAGGAGCTCACAGTTGCTCCCATCCCAGGTCTTGCCAGGATGCTTGAAGCAACTGCAAGAAAGACACGCTGAGGCAAGGTTTAGGAGAGTATTACCTTTTGATTCTGTGTCCTGTGAAGGGGTGCTGGCTTCTCGCTGCTCTCCAGAGTCCACTGAGATGCTTCGTTCCCGTTTCACCTTGCCCTTCAAGGAGCTGAAGTTTGGGACAGTGTTCTGGCTGTTTTTCAGTCCAGAGTTGCCAGGGGAGATCTGGGTGGCCTTGCTGCCATGGCTGCCCACCCCCACACCCTTAGAGCCCAGGTTGCAGGTGGGTGCTTGGCTCACGTTGTGGTGCTGGGCCGGGGCACCGCTGCTGCCTGCCTTGCCATGGCTGGGCAGTTTGTTGTCAGAGTGCATTGGATTAGCTAAAGCTTCCAACAGCGTCAGTGGAGAGAGCTCCTGGGCTCTTTGTTCAGAAACCTGCAAGGGAAGAGGGAATTGAGTGAGCAGTGCCCTAGGCGCAGGAACAGCCCAGGCCTGGGGCCCTGGGGCTGCTGCTTGGTTGCAGAGCCAGATGAAGCCTGTGGCAAAGCACAATCTAGAGCCACTGATGCCAGAAATTAGCCCTGGCCTCTCTGAGCAGAGGGTCCTGCTCCGTAGTTAGCTGTGTGAAGACAAGTGGTAGAGTCCCACACAGGCATGGCAGGCCTGGCACAGGCATAGACACAAGTGCCCTCATTTCTGAGGCCATGATGAGAACAGGGTGTTCCAGGACAGCCTGACCCTTTGGTAAGCAGAAGGATCCTTACAGTTATTTTGCAGTTGTTCCCAGAGCTCAGACAACTGTGAACCTGGACAAAAATTTGGTGCCCTGATGGTTTTAGGGACCTCTTCTGCTGCTAAATAAGTTTCCTCTGCTCTGCAAAACACAAAGAAGACAACCAAGCAGACAGAAAATGGTCTTGATGCAAGCTTATAAAGAGAAAGCTGGGATGGGGCAGAGGAGGACTAAGAAGGCTGAGGCAGCTTGAGGCGGCAGCAGTGGGTTGCAAGGCAAGAGCAAAGCTGGAAAGCGCTGACACTCCTCAGCTAAGTGGTACTCTTGCCTCTCCCAGGGGCCTGGGGGACTGTTACAGCTCCTGCTCCAAGGTACTGGGTGAGGGATCGTCCACTTCAGCAGCCGCTTCCAGCCCAGCAGCATGATGCAACGTGCCACGGGCCTGCCCAGATAGCAGGGTGAGGCTCTCCTGCTCCAGACCCAGCCTAGCTTTCTGACTAGCCCCACAAGCTGAGGCAGAGTATTTTGGGGAAGAGGTGGTTAGAGCAGAGCACAGATACTTCTGAGCTGGAAGATGTGTGTGTAGCTGAACAATGCTGCAGCAGTCTTCCTTGAAGGATCTATTTGCCTGGCAGAGTCTTTTAGGCTCGTGCTGCGATTCTTCCCCTTGGAGCTCTGTGTGGGCATTACAGATGACTGGGATGCAGCTCCACAGTACCTGAGCACATTGCATGTTCTGGAAGGCTGCTACCAACCTTCAGTTTAACAGCCCACCCTGGTAACTGCAGGGTGCATTCCTCCTGGCCTGTGAGTACCTCCTACTTGCAGCAAGTAGTCTTCTTCAACATGACACAGGCAGTGTGGTTCATAGATCAGCCTCACCTCTGGGGCTACCAGAGAATGTAGAGGACATCCCTGAACTTTGGACACAGCTCTTACACACCAGCTGTTCCTGGCCTGAACTGCATTCACCGCTAAGCCCTGGGAGACCATCCCAGTGGATAAAGATGCACACCCCCTTGAGAACTATTGCTGGCTGTCTTCATCTAGAGCATATAACTCTTCCTGAAACAGGGCTCCATGTTCCTCTGCTACAGCCTTCTCACCACCCCAGCTAGCGACCCCAAAGCTGCAGAGACCTCCGCCGCCTGTCACAGTCTTTGCTACTTCCCAAGGAGCAGGGAGGAAGGACAGTTAATCACGTGTTCATGGCAGTTGAGGTATTACTCTGCTTACACCTGCTATGAGCTTTGCATGACACCCCCACAACGCACTCAAGAATCTTTCCTGTGCACAGGCAGAGAAACTTCCTGGCGCATGGAGGTTACTGTGCCTGTGGTCTGCTCCTCCCATCTGGACCATGCGGGCCAGATGCTGTGCACAGATTTCTTCTGCCACCCAGGGACCAGAAGCATCAGACCAAAACATCTCTAAACAGCACCGCAAGAGCTCAGCGGCACTGCGCATGCTGCTCCTGGCTTGCCAAAGGCTGGCCTGAAGACTCGCTGTTGGCAAAAGTCAAGTGCTTGCTTTGCTAGGGTAAAACACCGTACGCAGGACAGCACACAGGCACAGAGCAAAGCACAACTGGCAGACCCATAATCCCCAAAGATGGTGATCGTCACGAGGCTTAGCCTGCAGTTTGCCATCCAGTGCCAGTGAGTTCCCTTGCCTGCAAAAGGGACTTTGTGACACCTGCCTTCCTGCAGGGTGAGGCTGAGCCCATGGCTGACTGGCACACGGCAGTGCCTGGCCGAGAGCAGCCTGCACAGACAGTGCTATGTCACAGCCTGCCCAGGCATTCCTGTTAGTGGGATTGTTCCTGCACAGCTTGGCCTACCACTGCTACCTAACCAGCAAGTTGTTAGTTGCTCCCTCCTCCTCCGCCTCCTCCCCACGAACCTTGGCGAGGGCTCTGCTCTAGCCTGGAGGAAGATGATGAGCCACAATGTTGATTAATTTTCACAGTACATAAGGGAGTTGCTAGCCCTTTAAGTGTCAGCCAGTCTCGCTCACTCACTCTTGTTCTCCAGGGACCTATTAATAGCAGCTGGAAAGATCACATCACTCTCTGGATATTTATACCCCTCATTCCACACCAGGAGTGATTTATCTCAGAATTGCTATCCTACTGCCTGCCCAATTGCTCTGTCAAACCACTGGCACGGGGAGGAGAGCAGAGCAGGGAAACAGACATAGAGAGGGCAAGAGAGGAGGAGGAGGAGAAGGTCCATATGGCACAAGCTGCAGTACTAAGCATACACACTGCCTGCAGCCACTGACTGGTCAGCCACAGGGAGCCTTCAGCCCCAATGGAACAGCTGCTGCCAGACAGCATTCCAGAAAGCAAGCCCTGCTGCAGCCCCTACTGCTGGTGGCCCACACACCCTGCCCACTGCACCACAGTCTTTGCAACACATTGCACCGCAGTTCTGGGAGTCACAAACCAACTGGCACCAGGGCGCAGCTAGACCACCCGAAGAAGCGCCACCACTGCCATCCGTACCCACGACAGGCTGGAGCTGCAGGTCTGCCTGTGGCACATATGCTTGGACACTGCATTCACAACAGATCCCAACGTGCTTCACTGAAAAAGCAAATGGCCAGCAGTACTGCAGCACAACTCTAGAACAGCATAGCATGGGCTGGTGAATACCATGGGGAGGGAAGAAGAAAATCGGTCCCCACTAAGACCACACCTGCAGAGTCCAGAGACTAGTGCTAGAGATGCACCCACCCCCTATCACTCTAGTTCTCATGTCAGATTGAAGGGAACATATGCATCAATCCCGAAGGACCTGGCAGCTGCCACAACAAAACCTTCAGACACTGCCTACAGCGTGGATGAGCCTCACTGGCTGCCAGGTGCCTCCAGAACACAATATTTTTGGGTCATCTACCTTCCTCCCTCATTTTGGGAGCAGGCTGGTGCTCCAGAGAGGACATCCAACGACTTGCCTCAACTAGTCACAGGACAAAAAGCCACCCCGGGCTGACGGAGGGTCCTGGCTCACCCTTGGGAAGCCCTCTTCTTCCAGTTTTCACAGAGACCGACTGCGCTTCCCTTGCAATTCTGAATGGGAGAAACACTAGAAGCAGTTGCCTGCGGATTCTGCTCCAGTTTCGGGAGTAGCAACAGTTAGATCCTGTTGCAGATGCATAGTGGGGATCCACCCTGGCCTCCCATCTGTCTGGTTACAGCATACCTATAAGCATCTCAATCGCTGTAAACTCCTTGCACACACCCCTGGCTTCAAACTGGATTCCAGCAGGCATGCTACACATCTGGGCCACAGAGGAGAAGTAATTAGAAAATAGATACAGTGACACTGGGAGACAAACAATCTAAAACATCTTGAAAAGAACACCACAACGGAGATTGCATAGAAATCTGGCTCCCTCTGCAATTTAACAACACACCCACTCTAGCCCAGTAGTTTTAAAGACAATAGCAAACAATTCTCAGTGGTTAAAGCAAGGAGCCAGACTCCTGTCTTCTACCCTTTGCTGCCACTGACTCCAGAAGTGACCCTGAGAAAGATGTACAGTTTCTGGGTGCCTCAATTCCAACATCATTAAACGGAGGACAACTCAGTCTACCTCACACGAGGACAGCAGGTTACAAGGCACAGTAAACATCTCTGCTGAACACAGTGCTTCATTTAAACGCAGAGACTATTAATGCCTGGTACATCTTAAAAGCCACAGCTTTAAATCAAAGACTGGGACTTTAGCAGACAAGAAACCTCAAAACAAAACAAACACTGCTTTCATTAAGTCTCCTTCAGCAAGATCTGAACATCAGCAGAAGGAAAGGAGTAAACTTTGGGCGAGGAGAGACTGGGCTGACACATTCCCAATCCCGGAATTGCTAGGTGATAGTTCAAGAAACCTGAAACCCCACTGCGTTCCTGCAAGACTTTCTGGTGAATCATGCTCCCGCTCATCCCGAAGGGTGCTAACACAGATTCCCAACACTGCTGCAAGAATGTGGAGCCTGTGCCTGAATCCTGATGGGGCAGGAAAGCCTCCTGGCTGCCAGCCTGCCTGTCCCACAGCTTCCATGTCTCGGTGCTGGCTGACGTTGCTGCTATCTCTATCGGGAGAAAGGGTGAGAGAGAAAGCCAGGAAACCACAGTCATGGTGACTCAAGAAGGAAGGAGTTTCACTGCACCTCCCTCCCATCAGATGCTGAGGAGCGCTCTTGTGAAATACAGACAGCTACTGACTTGCACATACATGGCAAGGACCAGAACCCAGGCCTCCTGAGCTGTGCCAACATGCTCTGCAGCTCGCAAACACCCAATGTATGAGACGGGTCATGACAGAATGATGCAACAAGGAGAAAGTCACCCAGCTACTCTCCACCAGCCAGCCAGGAAGTAACAAGACCAAGATGCCATTGCAAACACCCTCTCAGCACATTGCCTAAACTGATAGCCACCCACCCACCCACAAAGGACAAGCCCAATCCAAAATGTCCCATGGATACCACCACAAACTCAAGTGGAACACCTTGGCTCTGGAAATGAGTGGTCCCCTAGGCAAGCTCATTGCTTGTTGAAGAAAGGCATTAGGCAGAGAACAGAAGAGACCTCAAAAACCCACCACCCCCTCCTGAAATACCTCACACCCCAAGTCAGGACAAGATTTGAGCACATAGCCTAACACCACTCCTAGATTACTAGTCCTCCCAGGGTTAACAGCAGAAGGAGTTGGAAGACCTCCAAAGAAATACCATACTGTTTCATTAAAGTCAGAGAGTATATTTCACAGAGACAAAGACCACAACAAACTTTCTAGAAGAAGTCCAAGACTCTTGGATCATTTCTGATTTGAGAAAATGACAAGAATCAGAAACCTGACCTTTTCCATGCAAAAACGGTTGTTCCAAAACAATCCTTTTCCCAACACCATTCAGTGGGTTTTGAGTCTGTTCCAGTGAGAAATAAAACCCTCAAAAAACAGTAGTGGAACAACATAGCTGTCATCCAGCCAGCTTCAGGCAAGAGTCAGCAATGGACTCTAACAGCCAGAGAAGCCCTGGAACCCACCTAAGCCCAAAAACACAGCTCTGAGCCAACATGCTATTTAGCCACTGAGGACTGCAGGAGCATCTCCCCAGTCCTGTATGCGACCACTTGCCTGAATGTGTTTGTCACCAGCAAGAACAGCCCTACCCCAGGCTGCTACTGCTAAAGATGATGAAGGGGGTGGAACACCTTCCTTATGAGGAAAGGCTGAGGGAACTGGGTCTCTCTAGTTTGCAGGACGACCTAGTGGCAACCTCATCTATGCTTTTAAATATGTGAAGGGTGGGTGTCAGGAGGATGGGGTCAGGCTCTTCTCAGTGAAGCCTGGTGACAAGACAAGGGGCAATGGCTGTAAGCTGAAGCATAGGAGGTTCTGTGTGAATACAAGAAAAATTTTTTTCACAGTTCAGGTGCCAGAGCACTGAAACAGACTGCCCAGAGAGGCTGGGGAGTCTCCTTCTATGGAGATATTCAAAACCCATCTGGATACGCTTCTGTGTGACCTGGTCTAGGGAAGCCTGCTCTGGCAGGGGAGTTGGACTAGATGATCTTTCGAGGTCCCTTCCAACTCCTAACATTCTGTGATTCTGTGATTTGTGCCTAACTTTGGCCAGCTGGACTCAGAGACAGCAGGAGGAAGGGAGTTCCATGGGCCAGTGCTCTGCTCAAGAGTCGTCTGTTTTAAATGTGTCACGAAATTGTCTTGCTCTAAAACCATCACATTGATAGCCCAGAGAAGCCCATTTGCTCTTCTATTAATTTCTTGGATGTTTCCCACATCCTTTTAAATGGCAGAAAATGTGGCACCCTCATAAGCTGTACAGGACAGTTCTAAAAAGACCTGCAGAGAGAACCTGGTGCTCTGTCAAATCCTAGAAGTTCTCAGAGCCTTTTTGGCAGGCCCTGCTGATCTCCTGCCTCGGGAACAATGCATTTCAGTGGGACTGCTTGTCCACTATTTCAACACATCTTTAGTAGGACAAAACCTCCAATTTACATTCCCTTCCACCTAGGGACAGACATGTCCATGTAACACAGGTGAAAACTGAGGCTCAGAGAGCACGAGGTGAATTGGGAATGCCATTTGTTTTCTGCCCTGCACCCTACCACCTTTCATCTGTTGCAGTTTCAATCGATGTTAGAAGAGCTCTTCTTAGCACTTCCTCACTCTCCGCTCAACAGTTTCTCCCACTCTTCTGTTGACTGCACCTCCAGGCAGAGCCCGCCTTCCTGTCCCATGCTCAGGAGTCTCCAGGTCTATCACCAAATTTGCAGATCCTTCCAGCTTCTGAGTCCAAGTGGCATGCTCCCTTGAGAAATCCTGCATGCGCCAGACATCACTCAACAGTTGCATGTGGCTCTATTGGAATGATAATAAGGAATTATTTAATACACTGGCTTATGCGACCTGCTGGGGGTGGGTCAGAGACCTGCGGGAAGCTTGGGGTGCCCCACGTGCAGGGTGGCACAGCCACCTGCATGTTGCAGCTCAGCAGGCTATGGCGCTGCAACAGCACCCAGTAGGTCAGGGAAGAAAGCCAGAAATGTCTTCCAAAGGCACTGCTGCTGCTCAGGAAGCTTCAGTTTCTGCCGAGGCAGGATCTCTTCCTGCAGTACGTGAAATCTGGCTGGAGTCACGGGTTACTGTGAGAGCTCGACACCACCCACAGAGCCTTTGGTAAATGCCTTGAGGATCGTAGCTTGAAGATGCCAGTAGCATGGCTCAGGCAGGTAGCAACACTGGGACACACGAGCTTCTGCAGCAGGCACCTTGCAGCCAAAAATCCCTCAGCCACTTACCGCTGGCTGTCCAAGCATATCCAGGTCAGGCCAGGAGACCATCCTGGACCACAACAGCGAGGCTGTGCTAGGGTACATAAAGACAAGCTCATCTATACATGAAGGGGATGGTTTTCCTGGGAAAACCTTCTTGCAGGTAACACTGCATGTTGCAACAGAAGGCCACAGCACACACCTCCCTGTGCAGTTGCCACATGGAATTAAAAGACCTCCTTGGGCAATTCCCACTGTGTTTGTGCACTGAGATTGGGTAAGTGATGCTAAAAAGCCTTCCTGGCGAGCTGTGACTCACACTGCCCTCTGCTACATCAGCTCTCTTGAGCAGCAGAGTTGAGATCCTGAAACCCAACTTTCTCACAAGAATCACAAGGCAGCCAAGTCTTGCCTACAGTTACATGTGTTGGGAGAACACCTGATGCAGCTAAGCCTATGAGGACAGCCATTCACCTCCGTATAGAGTTCAGTAACTGCTGTAGGAACCTTGGCAGTAACTGAAGAAGCCCATGAGATCCCAGCACCATGCAGGATTAGAACCCAGCAATGCCAAAGCTTCATGAGGAGCTCCCGAGCTTTAACACAATAGTTTCTGCTCTTCTTTTTAGCAGAAAGTCCCTCTGCAGGGCTCTGTGACACACTAACCATCATCAACAAGGACGTCACACCTGGTCCCTCCCCTGCTACTGTCTTCAAGCCAGAGACAGAAGGTTCCTGAGTGATACGTGGTCTGTTACCCATGGCTGGTTCAGCTTCATGCCAGCTATCCGGAAGCACCAGGAGATTTTCCAGGGTGTTTCGCCCAGCGCCCCATCTCTGGGTGCGAAGTGGAGTCTCTGTGGGACAAATCCACAAGGTGTCATCGTCACCCAGGGCACCCGCAGCTTCGCCAGGGCTCAGCATGGGCCAACTCGCTGCACCTCCCTGGCTGGTTTAAGGGCTTTGTGCCCAGACCACCGGCTTCCTCCTCACTCCAGCCCTCCACCGGGGGCTCTGCAGGATG
The DNA here is from genome assembly GCA_013399015.1 of Galbula dea. Taxonomy (NCBI): domain Eukaryota; kingdom Metazoa; phylum Chordata; class Aves; order Piciformes; family Galbulidae; genus Galbula; species Galbula dea. Next base: position 111,594 of record VWZX01000495.1, read on the forward strand.
CGGATGGGTGTCCTGAAGGGTAGAGCCATGCACCATACCCCTGCAGCAGACGCTGTGCAAGGCAGCACAGAGATGCCTGTTGCACACTGTAAACGAGAGCTAGACATCCTATACCACCTTGCAGAAAATCTCATCCAAAACAACAGCTCTCCCCCTGAGCCCTACAATGCTAGCTCAGGTCACCTTCCAGACTAAAGAAGGTTGTAATCTTTGCAGACTCAGTCCCAGCTCGAAACTCTTGTGGCAGTACTCCAGCTGCTGTGCACCGTATGATCAGCAGTGCAACAAGCAGTTTGCCTTTGAGGAGGCTCATGGCAGCGGAAAGAAAACATTTTAAACTGCATGCAGGAAGCCTTGGTCCAACAGCCCTACTTTGCCCTGAGAACATGCATTTTTCAGATCACTCAGTGTCTCAGCTTGCTCTCAAAATACCCATGAGCTGTGGAAGAGCTGGGCTCCTGCACGCAGCCCTAGCACTAAATGCAATGCCCGAAGTACAGACTTGCTCAAAACACAAGAGGCTGAAGCACCGGTAAATCGCCCTGATTCCAGCACTGCATCTGTGCACGTGACCCCAGCTCACACAAGGCAGAGGAGGGAAAGCACCTTGCCCCTGCGCTGCCCTCTGCCACTCCAGACTGCACAAGAGATGCAGAATAGCCCAGTGCCCCTCAATGCCCTGCCCATTACAAAGCGAGCCTGAAATCTATATTTAAACCCCAGCTGAGGTCACTTCCTTTTCCCAGCCACTCCCTCCAGGCCCCACCCCATCGCCTCGTATTTGCATGCCATCATGACTAAGGCACATTGGGGTTTAAGGTCAGAGGAGAAGCAGCCATGGTTCTGCCTCGCAGGAAATTCCACTCTGGGAAACCCTTCACCTTCCTTAGCGCAGATCGGAGCAGCATGGGCAGTGGAGATCCTGCTGCTGAGCAGTGGCAGCTGCCTGCTAGGATTCAGTGCTGGGCTGGAGAGGAAGAGACCCTGAGGAGAGCAGAGCGCCCATGCTCCCCACCATCAGAGACTTGCACTGATCCAGAGAGGGACTTCCCCAGTGCATACTCCAAAAGGGCAGCTGCTCCACCTCCTCAACATGCTTCACCTCCCAGAAGCTGCTTCTTCTGCACCTTGGGCTGAAATTCCCCAGCTTCTCCCACTCATGGGATGCAAAGAGGCATAGCCTTCGCCACAGACCTAACCCGAAGTCCCAGGGGATACTCTGCCCTTATACAAAAGCCCCCACAGCTCTCTGAGTTCCTCCAGAGACACAGTGATCCAACCCTGATCCAGACCTCCAACCACTCCATGAGACACAGGCAGAAATAGCCAGAAATTTCCCCATCTAACTGTACCCCCCACAGACAGGGAGGAAGGACCAAAGAGCCATCTGTCCTGGGGACTGCCCTCAGAGCCTCTCTTCTCCACCAGCAAAGAACTTACAGCACGTCAAGTGGGCAAGGACTTCTGACACTCCTCCAGCCCTCATGCCTGAGGCTTGCAGGAGGCTTTAGTGTTTGCAGTGGTCTCTATGGTCAGAGGTCAGGTGCCCAGACTTGGCCAGATAAAGCTCTGCAGCAGTTTTGTTTGCACTTGGTACAGTAACTGTGGCCATCAAGAGCTCCATCTCAGCCCCTGGCCCTTCATGCTCAACTCCAGTCACACCATTGCTTAAAAAACAGGACATATCAAAAAGAAAAGCTGCTGCTTCAACTGCAGCTGGGGTACAAAGGAGGGGGGAAGGATGCAAAGGCCACCTGGTGGAAGAAGTGGAGATAACAGAACATTTGGAAGCAGGGTAGCTGTTTAGCTTACGATATAAGCAAATTAGCTGTTGGGCTTGCAGAACTCATTGGTGACACTAACACGGTATCTATTGGGTTTCAAAGTTCTCAGCTCTCTGGATTACCGAGCTGACTCTCTAGTCTCTCAATTAGCACATCTCTGAGGACTGACAGCCAAAAAGTTTCCCATAAACAGTCTTGGCATGCCAGCCAAATGCCTCTTCCTCTCTCTCATCCCACGGATTCTGGAGATGAAATCTCCAACAGAGCAGGGGTGCTGAGGTAGCCCTACAATCTCTGGAGTCAGCTGATGGGGAAGCAAGTGTGACAGAAAGCTGTGGGGAAGCATCACTGCTACCAAAAGTCGGACAGTACAGAACCAGCCGGCAGAGAGGGACACAGGTGTCCAGCTCCTTTGGCCGGTGGCAGGGGTACTTGTTGTCACCCCAGCAGCATGAGCACACCAGCAAGGCATCCTTGTGCCCTCCAAGGTTGAGCCTATACAACAACAGGAACCAGAAGCTACAGCAGACCATGAGCAGCTCGCTGGCCCGTGATCACATTACAGGATAGGAAGGAAGAAGGCACTTTGATCAGGCTGGAATTGCTTTAAACAGCTTCCACACTGATACCTCAGCCACTGGAATTAGCATCTGAACACAGCAAACACCCTGCTCCTAGAGGCATGTCCTGCTCTGGCATGCACATCAGGGCTAGAGTAACCCAGCCGCAGCTGCGCCAGGGCTGAACGAGGGCTGCTCCCAAAGCAAGGTCATGGCAGCAAACAGCCTGGAAGAAAGTAGAGGGCCTACCAATGCCTTGTCAGAGGAAATCAAGACTCAGTGGGACCTGGCTTCTCCATGTATGTCTTCACCACAGGCGTCTGCTAGCTGTCCTCAAAACAGCAGCAACGAGAAGGTTTGGAGGCAGCTGTCAGAGAGAGGCTGGCACTTTCCTGCAGCTTCCCTCCTTGTACTCAAGGGTGGTGGGAGCTCCTCCACCCGCCCAAGGACCTCCTGCTTCCCACACACTGCAGACTGCCGCTGGCAAGCCAAGGGTTAACGATGCCCAGGGAGTTGCAGGCAGCCTCCTCCTTGCCCACTCAGCAACAATGGGGCCATTGTTGGAAGCCAGGCAAGTGTGGGCAGATCCCTGGGACTGGCAGTTACTCACTGGGTGGGTTGCTACTTCCACACACTCTCCTCCTCAGCACAGGTAAGAGGAGAGTGGTGGCTGTTGGCACTTCCCATGGGCACTGGAAGAAAACAGGGCCAGCCCAGTCGTAGGAACACCACATCAGCATGCCTGGCGTCCCTGCTGAGCAACATCACTCCTACAAATTTGTCTGGATACAAAATTCAGTCAGACAGCCACAGGCACAAAGCTGCCAGCCAACACTGGTGTGCAGCAGACCAGACTGCAAGGCGGCTGCTGAGCACTGCCAGCCATGCACCTGGGCCCTTCAGTGGGACCAGTTGCCCTCTTAGTATGTGCTGTGTGGGGACTGGAGCAAGAGGAATCAGCCCTTTCTCACCCCAAAGTCACATTTCAGTGGTAGATGCAAGTACTGACCTAGGACAAGAGCCTCTGGGAAACCTGAGAACTTCTCAACTTGACACACATGTGAGCAGTGAGAACTGCGGGGGGGGAGGGGCGGGAGAGGGATGACAGCGACTGCTTCCAAGCCTCCACAGTCTGCAGCTGGGATGAACAAGCAAAGGAGCAAGAAGCTCTAACATACTCCCACTCTCCTACAGGCTTGCATCGCCCAGCCTCAGCACATCACTGAACAAAGAGAACTTGGGATGCTCCCAGTTCACAGACCCAAGACGCAGAGCTGGCCCCTGACACAGTGGCAGCACCGCTGGAAAACCCTACACTAAGACAAGGCTGGTGTTCTGTCACACTCCGTGACTTTCCAGGAGAGCCTCATGCCCCCTTGGGCACAAGGCCAGGATATAGAACAACAAACTAGGCTCACTGAAGTACACTGAGCATCTGCATGAAAACCTTTGCCAGGAACGTGAGTCTGGACTAAGCCTGACTTACAGCCACTGCATGCTGCCTCCTACATCGGACGCAACTCTGGCTGGTCCACAGGAGCACCGCAAGCAGCGCCGAGAGAAGTGGAAATCCACCCTGTACTGCTGGATACTGCCTCCTGGGACCCCTGTGCTGGGCACAAGCCCACAGGTGATGCTGCAGAGTACATCTCCAAACATCTGGATTAGTACAACTCTCAACAGGGGGAAGGTCCAGCTTAGGTACACACTGTGCATCTTGCTGTGCACAACCACTGTAGCTCAAACCCTACAGGACTGACTGCCTGTATGTGTGGGAGATGTGTCTTTTCCAACTTCTTCCTTGCCCCCAGATCTCTCTCTCCTGCTGTTGTTACTCAGCTCTGCCAAGCTCATTTCCAGACACGACACACAAGTTAAATACAATGCAACTTCAGGTCCCAAACAGGAGGCTGGCTGCTCTCAAAGAAAGGGCTACAAACAGATGTGTCAACACAAACACACTGTGCTCCCTACTTTGCAGCCAGCTCTGTTTAGCAAACCAGCACAGCCTGCAGATGGATTTTGCTCTTCCATAACTACTCAAGCAAAAGGGCCCAAGCTGGCAGTAAGTGAAAACATCTGATGGACCTGACAGGGCAGGATTTAATCTGTGTCTCTTTGCAAGATAGCATGCCTGAAATTAAAAACAATCTCTCCTTCCAACAAAGAAAAGGAAAAATCTGGGTAACCTCTGGCAAAGAGAGAAAAAAAAGAAGAGGAAGAGGAGAGGGAGAGATCAGGACAAGAGGGACAAAACAATCTTTGCCTTCATTTTGCTGGTCACAAAAGCAGAGGGCAGCAGCAGTATCTGTTGCCCCAGCTCAGACAGCAAGTAGTAAGTGTGACCAGCCCAGTTTCACAGAGGTTTATGGAAACCAGGCTCAATGGTCTAGGGAAACTTGCATCCCTGTGGTTGAGAAAGAGGTAGAGCACAGACAGGATTTCCAGACTACGCTGACAATCAGCTCACAGAAACCAGATAGGAAAGCACACCCTCAGAGGTCACTGCCCAGCTGTACAACGTTTGCTTCAGACACTGTGCCTTTAAACCTGTCTCCAGTGACCACACAAGGGTTAAATCTGCCTATAAATATCTGTTCTCAGCAGGGCTACTGCTCTGAACCCTCCAGCCATCTGTTCTAGCTTTCCCCCATCTAAGACTCTAACATCTGAAACACGCTCACAATTCTTAGGCGTGCTCCCAAAAATAGACCAGCACTGTGACTTCGCTCTGTCGCCTGTGAGTGCAGAAGCATGTGTGTGTGTGCGCCTTTGCCAGAACCAGCCCGAAGCTGTGCGGATAGAAACATGTCTGCCTCTGTGATGGCGAGCAGGACGGCACCAGCACGGCTCTGTCTGAATCTATGTTGGTGGGGGTGTGCCTGCTTAACTGCATGTCCATGCGAATCCACACGAGTGTGTTTACACTGGTACAACCCTGCATCTGTTATGTGTGTGTGTGTGTGTCTGTACCAGCATGCAGGTGTGAGAGAACGTGTAAGCCTCCCTGCCAGTGTATGCGACAGCAGTCCTGCCATGTCCTCTTCCCAGAAGGACACAGCCAGGCACCTCTCTTGCAGCAGCCTGGCCTTGCTGGGCCTCAGCCTGAACAAGGTTGTCCCGTGAGGTCCCGTTGTCCCCTGGCCCTGGCACTGCCATCCAGCCAGCCTATGGAGCAAGGAAGGGAGGATACCAGTTCTCCTGTTTGATGCTTGGCTCACCAAAACCAGCAACTCCATCTCTGGGCACCAGAACCTCACCACAAAAGCAAGCAGAACCTTATCTACACAAGGCCAGAGATGCACCATCCTGCTCACTTCCAGCTGGAGCTTGCAGGATTTCCTCAAGCACTCCACAGAGACAGCCAGGACAAGGCTCCTACTGCAAACATGACAGCTTCCTCTTGAAGCAGACCACTTTCCACTCCAAGTCTCTCATAGCTCTTCCCAAATATCAAACATGCTGGTAGGCTCACCCTTCCAGCTGCCAAGCCCACTAGCTCCAGTGCAGGCAAGTCCAGAAGACAATAACCATCCTCATACTCACAGGACAAAGCTGTCAGTTCCCAAATCCAGACACACTGTCAATGAGCAGGCTGTCCTCCTGAGCATCCTCAGGGCACAGTGCTGTCCACCTGCTCTGTGCCAAGCACAGCTCATACTCATTCACAGCTCATACACCCATCGTTCAGCAGGGACCATCATAAAGAAGCTCAGTCCTGGCTGCTAGCCCCACTGACACATCACAGGGCAATGTGCATGGACCAGCCACAGGTAGGGGGCAACCAGTGTCCTGCATGTAGTGATCACACTGCAGCTAGGTCTTCATCTCAAGTTCCACAAGCGTGATTTTCCTTTCCAGACCAAGTAGCAGTATAGACAAAGCCTCACACAAGTCCCTGGCTGCAGCGTGGGACAAGGCCGTCTCAGGGCACTCTGTTCCTGCCAGTTGCTAACCCCCAAAGTGATGTGGTGGGGAATGCCTGCCCCAGCACAGCGCATGTAGAACTAAGCTTCCTCATCGAACTCACACACATAGAGGCCACTGGTAAGAAACACTGCTGGGCACTCTCTCCAGACTGCACCTGCGGGCTGGTGGAAGGGACCAAACCTGCTGTGCTGGAGTGCTGCATTCCTGTAGTGTCACTGGCTTTTCCTAGAGTGCACTGAAAAGGCAATCTGACAGGTGGGAAGGTCAGTGAGCAGAAGGTACCTACTACTACAGTTTTGCTAAGGTTTAGCCAAGTTGCCCAGTTTCTTTCAGCCCTCTGATGTACTCCAGATAGCCAGCTAGCTCCAAGAACTATAAGCAAGACTTTCCAAGAAGCCTAAACTGCACATACACCTTAAACTCGGATGACAATGTAAATGGAAAGAGCTTGAAATTTCAGCTCTTTATTTCAGGCTTTGGTGGACAAATATGCTGGGCAACAACCTTAGCAAACTGAGTCAACACAGCTATACTCTATTTGTGACAGAGCAAAAAAACCCCATTGATCGAGGTATTGATCTGATGCAGGAGTTTGTTTGTTTAAAAGTTTGCTTATGGATCAGACCTTGTTACAAGCATCTTTCCTGACGATGAGATTAGAAACAGATTGTACCAAACTCCAGTCACCTGCCTGGGGAGCAGAATGTAAGCACGTATGAAAGTTAAGTAGTCCCTCAGAGATGCTTCTCACTTCCACTCCCCCAACATTAAAAACCATGTTGTTGGCTGAAGCAACACCATAAACAGCTGTAAGGCAGCACTAGCATTTTGAGGAGTACAGCACAGCAAGCATGTAAATGGGGGGGCTGAAGGCCAGACAGTTCGTCAGAGGTTTCAGATCATGAGGTGGAAAGGGGTTAAACAGCAGAACTATTTCAGGATTATTTCCCCAACCTCCAGCCTTTCTCTCAGAAACAGCAACGGGATTTCAAGATCCCAACAAGTTTGTAATCCAGCCTGGCAAGTGCCTGAGAATCAAAACATAACACTCACCAGGACAACATGGAACTGACAAGACTTGTTTCCTTCTCTCCAGTGAAAAAGATCTCAAACAGGTAAGTACCCACTAACAGAAACAACTTCCAAAAGCACTGCACACAAATAGCTCCTAGATCAGCTCAGGCTCCCAGGGGGCTCCAAATTTGGTGGAAAACAACAGCCTCCACTTCAGCACTCGGACGCAGGTGCCAGTAATATACAGATGACTCCTTCCAAACCTTTCTTGTTCCTCTTCTGTTCTGGACATTTGCTGAGTGACAACTGCAAATCAGTTCAAGGGAAAACCATGGCTACATCAGGCACAGTTATTCCATCAGAGAGACACTCAGGTATTGCTATGGAGCTCTCCTCTTCCTACACCTCCTCACTGCTACAGGCACAAGCTCTTATGAGGCAAGGAAAGGAAGTGAGGACAAGCTGAGGACTAGGCACAAATGAATGCAGGAGATGCAGCCCCTGCAGCTACCTCCTGACCTCAAAGTCCCTTCCCTTAGCACCCAGCAAATGTGCAGCATGCATTGTCCTCTACTGACTCTCAGCCCCAGAAATCTCTGCCAAACAACACCAGATCCCAGCAGCACTTCTCACCTCCCCTCACCATTGTCTGTCCTGCTGTCACAGTTCCTGCATGAACTGCAGATGCATACACACCACAGCGTTTCCATAGTCACCTCCAGATAGGCAGAACCACCAACCATCAGAGAGGAGGTGGGGGCACAACTACATGTGCAAAGAGACATCTTTCAGGCACTGAGGTAGCTATCATTCCCCTCATGTCTGCATTGTCCATGTGACATGTGGCAAAGAGGCTGAGCCTTACCAGGACCTCACAGGCACCTTTCCCCATTGTCTTCTCAAGCCTCCTTGTGCACTTTTAAGTTCCTTTCATTTCAACGAAGCAAAATATTCCAGAGGATTTATTTTGTCTTTTACATTTCTCAGCCCATCACATCCTTTCCTGCTAAAATAAAAAACAGTAAATCAGTTTCTCCACTTCCCTGCTTTTGCTGTCTTGGAAGCATGTCTCACAACAGAGCAGCGATGTATGACAGAGGAAGCAGCAAACTAGTTCAGACCAGTGTGGGTATCCTCAGACACCCGCACAGCTCCCAGCAGCCAACCAGCTGCTTGCTCTTATGCAGCTCTCTTGCTAAAGTATGCAGAAGCCAGAGTCTGGCTGGAGCTTTTCCTATGATTTATGCATTTGAAACAGCAAAAATCAAACATACAAATTAAGAAAATCCCTCTCTGAAACCAGTCGTCCCATTTGCATCAGAAAAGTCCTCTTGCCAAAGGAGCCTCCTTTGTAAGCTCAGTAAGTTTTACTCCTGTGAGGTGCCAAACGCTCAGTGACCTCCTGGGAGTAGGGACATACAGCCAGACCCCACAACCTGTCACACAGTTCAGGCTGAGACATGGGCTTGCCACAAACAACAAGCTGAGTTGGCAGCACTTAGATCAGACCTGCCTCGACCCTTGTGCCATAGAATCATAGAATTGTCAGAGTTGAAAGGCACCTTAAGGATCATCTAGTTCCAAACCCCCTGCCATGGGACACCTCCCACTAGATCAGGATGCCCAGAGCCCCATCAAGCCATGTCTTAAAAGCATCCAGGAATGGGGCTTCCACAACCTCTCTGGGCAACCTGTTCCAGTGTCTCACCACCCTAACAGTGAACTTCTTCAGAATGTCTAATCTAAATCTCCCCTCCTCTAGTTTGCATCCATTCCCCCTAGTCCTATCACTACCTGACATCCCAAAGAGTCCCTCCCCAGCTTTCTTGTAGGCCCCCTTCAGATACTGGAAGGCCACAATAAGGTCTCCTCACAGCCTTCTCTTCTCCAGACTGAAGAGAAGGCTGTGAGGAGACCTTATTGTGGCCTTCCTTTTTCCCTCCACCCTTGGAAGAGGTCACAAGGCTGCCCACTGATGGACTACATAAGTTGCATGCATAGGGAGCGACGATGTTGGTGGCCAAACAACAGGCCACGGAGCTGAAAACCACCCCTTGTGCATTCACCCTGCTTCTGCATGACCACAGCTACATCTGGATGCAGAGATACACACAGCAGGAGCATAAGGTGGGATACTGACTGCTGTCTTCCCTGAAAGCCAAGGGGAAAGTTGAGCTCTGAAGCCAGGATGCTGCTTCCTAGGAATTAGCACACCAACGTGAAGGCCCAGGAATGCTGCCAGGATTTTGTGTCCACATCCGAGGCCCAGTGCTCCGGCACACCCATTTCACCCCAGCATTTGGTGCAGCAGGCAGAGAGAGAGCTGTGCAACCCCCAGCTTTGGGGAGTGGTATTAGTGCTTACCAGTGACAACTTTCCAGCATAGTGGAAGCAGACAGCTCTATATCACACTGCTGCAGCAGTGTCCATAGGAGATGCCCATGCCCCTGTCCCCAGGATACACACATCATGTGCAGCCTGCCACCACGAGGTGCCTTAAATCCATCCAGCTGCCCATGCAGCCAGCCAGCAGAGATGCCAGGCACTCCTGCTCTCCCCTCAACAACTGTGTCCAGCTGCCCCTCTACAAGATGTCAGGCAGCTCACACAGGAGGGTCCTTGTCTCCCATCTTCCCAGTGGAAGAGCTGACTCCAGGATGCATTTCAATCAGCAACACCCAAAGGGAGCGTATGCAAACACTCATGAACAAAGCTTGGCCTCATCTCCTCTTATCCCCTGAAAGCCAGCCCACAGCCAACATGTCTCATGGGTGCCAGCAGCTGAGATGGACTTGCTCCTCAGCCTAAACTACATGGCTGGGGGCAAGACACTTGACCTTTCTGTCCCTGCCCTCAGAGAGTGACGCTGCCATCAGCCTGCAAGGCCTGGGTGAAGCAGGCAGCTCCTCCTCCCAGGCAGCATCTCTGCAGACAGAAGCAAGAAGGCACAACTAGGCTGCCATCCTGCACCTTCTCCCCTTAGACCAATTCCAAAAATAAAAACCAGCTTCCACTTATCCCAGCCCTGAGAGAGGAGGCAGAAAGAGGTTTGTTGTCGATACATGAAACTGTCGCTAAGTGAAGGAGAAAAAAACATCCATGGGGAAGGAGAGTTACGAGGGAGGGGACAAAACCGCATTTTTACTTCTGGTGGCCAGCCAGCTGACTGACTCAGCCCGTTTGGTTGCCTGCCATATAGATTTAAAAACAAAACCAAGCTCCCAGAGAGGGGAGAGAAGGGGATTCAAATGAATGTGCTTTTTTGTTGCGTGTCGAGCTGATTCTACACTGGCCCAAGAAGTGTTTAGGAAAATGGCTTCTTCCCTGCCACACTGTGCCCAGGCGCTCGATGCAGGTCTGCTGCTACTGCCACACGCACACAAAGCTCCGGCCACAGCACCACTCCTGACAAAACGCTGGGTCTGGAAGGCAGTGCAGTGAGAGCCTAAGGTGCCAAGGCCGCCCCCAGAGCTGGTTCCCTCCAGCCACCTCCAGGACTGGGTCCCCAGGCAGGTGCCATCTACTCGCCAGGGGGCATGGCCAAGGTGAGGATGACCTGCTACGTCTGTGGTGTCCCGTGTCTGCTGAGAAGAAAGCTGTGTGGCAGGCTGCCTGCTGCTGCAGCTGCTCTCAGGCCGTGGGCTAAGTGTGCACTAAAGGCATCTCCCCACCAGAGGAATGTGCACAAGGGGAGGGAGGAGCAAAGAAGAGGTTGTTTTGAAATACCAGCTCCCAGTTTTATTTGTCTGAATCCCACAGAACCCATGGCACAGTAGCCACTTGTAACGAGTGCTTTCTGTTCCCAAAGGTCTGTACAAACACAAACACGTGCTCCCCGTGCCCTGTGCAGCAGCACAACGCGCTGGCATGCTCAGCAGGGCATCAGACACTGGCTCGGCACTTCCACGCAACTGGATGGTCATGGAACCGTATGTGAATAAGCAGTACTTGGCACTTTGCAGCTGCAGCAGGCATTACAAACACTCACTGATGAAGCCTCGTGAGCCTCCCACGCACACAGTGATCTCCCATAGAAACTGGCCAGCCTTCCCTGGAGATTAATCCCTTGCTCATAGCAGGCAGTGCAGACAGCATAAGTTACCTAAGGAGCTGACGACAGGTAAATGCAAACCCTGTGACTCTTGTGCCCCTTTCAAGGCAGGAGAACGGAGGCACAGAAAAACCAGGGCCTTGCCCCAAGCTGCCCCAGCAATCAGCAAAGCCAAGAAGGAAAACTTTGCCCTTTGGCTCCCTGGCCCCAGCACAAACACTAAAGCAATAGTGAAACATGGTATGCCAGATGCCCTGGACAAGGCACCACCGTCTCTGGCAGCACCACACCAGCGTCAGGAGGGCTCAGAAAAGAGGTGCAGACATGCACCCCATAGGTGGGGGGAGGCAGACCCCCCTGCCCCAGGATCGCTTCAGCAAGGCAGCCAGGAAGCCTGCTGCTGAGAGCATTGGTTCATGCAGGAAGCAAGCTGACAGAGAGATGTAAGGACAGCTGCCAAGCCGGATAGGACAGGACCCACCACCAATGCAGCCGAGGGACACTGCTAGTGGGCTGGTGGCTCAAACTCTCCCCAGCCTTCAGCCTGGGGAAACAGGCCGGGCTCACCTTCAGAGATGTTTCTGATTTGAGCAAAAAGAGCAAGACATGGGGCTGGGGACAGGGGAGGGGAGCGACGGGCAGAGGTTTGCAGCGGAGCTAAAAAGAGATTTAGTAACTGTTGCAAAAAATGGCTGCTTTATTGCAGGCAGCTTGTAAACCCTGGAGCCTGAAGGTCTGGGAGTAATTTCTGCCTCCCACGTGCTGGGCTCAGTTTGTACTGGGGGTCAGAGGTCAGTGCTTTTCCAAAGCATTCTGGGACAGACGCCAACTGGAGCAAGCTGCTAAACACTGTTCTGCAGCAGGGCCAGGCTGTCAGAGCAGCGGCTGGAGCCCCGTTAACCCTTCACAGGGCGATCTCTCCTCTCTGGCTCTCCTGACTCAGGAAGAGGACAGTGAGGAGAATGGCTACTGCAAACCCACCAGGGTCAGCCCAACCGCTGCACACAGGGCTAGGCTGAGGAGACAACTCACTTCTTCAGAACACTGGGTGATGCTTAGGTTCCTGTACTCCTGCACTCAGTTCAGCCTGCTTCCTGGCTCACTGGCAATGCAGTCCTACCAGTGGGCTAGGTCTGGGAGTTTCTCCTAGCAGGAGAAAGCAAGACCCCAGCAGAGCAAGAGACCCCAGCAGAGCAAGGGTAAAGTCTGGCACTACCCTCAGTGTGAAGGTAAAGGCAGCTCACAGGAATGTACCCAGCACCACTGTAGGATGGGTAAGAGCCAGATCCTACTCTCCTCAAGCGCAACACCAGTCTCTGCAGCTGTCTCAGCCAGCCACTGCCCTTCAGAAAGCCTGTGGGCACCAAGTCATGACAAGGGCCACTAGCAGGAGATCACACTCCCATGGGTAGAGTCTTCCTGGACTCCTGGCACCTGTTCTCTGCTCAGAGAAGGGATGTCCTTCCTCCCCAGCAGCCTCATGGGCCCTGTTGCTCCCTCTGCCTCCACTCATGAGTACTTTCTTCCCAGGGTAATCTCATGCCCTACTGCCTTCCACTCTCACCCCCTAATCTCCTGGGGGAGGCAGCAACCAGCCTCCACATGGCACTTCCTCCTTCTCAGCATCGGGTAAACACCAGCACCTACCAGTCTTGCCTCCAGCTGCGGGTGATATTCCTACTCCCTGGAGGAGCTTTAAAGGCTGCCTGTCAGAGCTCCCTTATCTCCTTAAACACCTCCTCATGGGCTCTGGGAGGGGGTCCGTCTGGCTGGGAGAGGCATGGTTTCACTGTCTCACCCCTGTGACGCAGCAGCTCTGGATCACCTGTGCAGGCGAGAGCATGGCTTCCTGCAGCATTTCAGCTTCCTCTCTCAGGGATGTATGCGAGTGCTTCTGGCCTGCAGCCCAGCCCTGCTGCCCCCACCCCACCGAGTATCTGCCAGCACACAAAGAGGAAGGCAGCTCAGTTCTGTTTCTCAGCAGCATCTCTCATCTTCCTCTCAGGCGCATGCCCCATCTTTCCTTTGCTTCATCTCCTTCGTGCTCAGCCCTGTGCCGATGAGAAGGGGGGGCCTGCAGCTACTGCTCAGGCAAACAGGAGACCCAAGTGATCAACTCAGATCTTGCTGCTGTATCTGCTCTAGGCTCTTCCCCTTCACGCAGCAGCACCGGTCCCAGCAGCCACAGGCTGGTGCCTGAAATCATGCCAATGTGTGTGCCACAGCCCTTCACTGGTGACACCACAGAGCCTTAGCCCTGCCCACCATGCAGCCCCCAGCCTCAGGGCTCACTGTCAGCCAGACACCCTGCCCTAGCCTACCCCTGCAGCTCCCACCTCTATACCACACCCTACACAGGCGTGCGGTTGGATGACGTTGCCAGCTCCTCCAGTGTCAGTCACCCAGCTCTCCCACTACTGCTTCTTCAACGCCTGCCATGGGCACAGACCGCAGTCTTACTGAACAAACAGGGGCGCCAGAACCTACTGTCAACAAACCACGTGTTGAGCAATACTCCTCCATAACACTGCACTTCCTCCAAGCTGGCAGGGGGGATCTGGCTGTGCCTCCACCACAAAGACAGTTACAGTGAAGATGATCCCTCTGCCTGCAAACACAGACTTGTACCTTCTTGTCTAAATCCCTTTGAATCATGTTTACATCTTTCTGATCCAGGTACAAAACAGCGTATTTCCCCACCGGCTTCATTTGTTCCATCTTTCCAAGCTTCTGTTTTCATGTCCCACCTGCAATCCCTCCAGCTCCTTCTTCCAAACCTGCCTTTACAGTAAGAGCTGCTGAATCCTCTTTCATCCTCCACCATCTCTTCTGACTAATCCACATACCTCAGCCCTCCTTCTGGGCTGGCTTTCCCTAAGATCACAATCTGGCACCATCTTCATGCTCCCAACTATTGCTTCACCAGTTTCAGAAGAAAAGAGTTTGCTATGCCTCCAGTGCCCTCCTCATGAAATCCTTTCATTCCATCCCTCCCAGCTCCTTCACTCTTACCTTTGTAGAAGTCCACAGGCTAGAAGCACTTGTGGTGCAGCCAGGGCATCTCTGTGACTGCCACGTTGGGGGACTGGCTGGGCTAGAGGTCAAGACTTCCTCTCAGGCTACTGCCACACTTTCTGCTGCCAAACACGTACCCAATAGATGGGAACCTTGTGCAGCAGTGCTGAGAGGCTGAAGCCACAGAAGAAATGCCACACTGCAGGATGCTTCCTGCTGCCCTGATGGCAGGACCACCAAGCCTGGGGGTTACTCTTAAGAGCCAGAGACCTACAGCCCTGCTGCCCTCTGCACCCAAGGAGCACACCATCCTGCTGCTCAGTCACAGCAGAAAGAAACAACCCTCTCTTCCTCCCTGAAGGGACCAGATGAATACCTGGAATAGTGAGATTTGCCCTCCACAGTTATGCGGGACAGCCCTGAGCCAGACATTGAACCAAAGCATCCAGCTCTGGCACCACGGCTGCATCTCACAGCTGACCTTGCACATCTGCTCCAGTCAAACGGCTCTGAGCTTTTTGCCCCAGACTCGGTGCCTGCCTCAGGCCCCAGGCGCTGGCTGGAGACCTGCCAAGGAAAGGGCTGCCTGTTTGCATCACGAGCCAGAACTGGGTAAGCATCACCTTTAATAAGCCTTTCCCCTCCATCAAGCACCCGATTTTTCTCAGCTACAGTCTTGCAAGACAGAAGGCTGCTTGAAGCCGAGACAGCAGTGATGAAACCACCATTTCAAGGTCCTGCGAAGGAGCCTGTAAGAGCAGAAGGGAGCCTTGGTCGGGCGTGCGGGGGGGGGTGATGCAAAGAGCAGGCTGTTCGCTGAGAAGCTGCTGCCACTTGCCAGGAGGCTGTGGGGGAGGAGGCAGCAGATGTCCGCAAACAGCATTTGCCGAGAGCCTGCAGGGCTCAAGCCCAGCGAAGGGAGGGGGGAGGCGGCTGCTGGTGCCACTGCTGCTGCATTGTAATTGAACAAACACGACAGAGGCTGCCGAGAAAGCTTACGTTGCCTTTCCCTCCGACAGCCACTACTCCAGCAATGGGAAGCGAGGGTCCCAGGATCCCGGCTGGCCATCAGAGAAAGTCACCTCAGGATGACTGCCGAGAGACTCAAAGGCAGGAGGAGAAAAAGCCCTGCCATGAAAACTGCAGAACCCTTCTTTACTGGGAAGCAGCAGTGTATGTGAGGCCCAACCCAGCGACCGTGCCAGGGCCAAGTCTGGCTATGGGGCCTGGGCAAAGGCAGTGTGCTACAGCCTACGAGCTGCCTTTGCTCCTGGAATACGTAACAGCTGGGCACTCAGAGCCAGGGCCTGGGCAAGAGCCTAAGGATGAATGCACAGCAGAAAGAGAAAGCAAGGCCAGGAGCTCTGGCTGAGGCCAGGAGCTCTGGCTGCAGCCTCCCACTTTGGGCACGGAAGCACTAGTGCAGCAGATTCAAAAGGGGAGACAATCCACTGAAGCAGATCTACATTCCTTGCCTCGCTTTGCAAAGACAGGACACAACCAGGGCCACCCATGCCATGGCAGGCAGACAGTGAGCCCAAGCCCAACGGCACTGCTTTTTGAGGGTGGTAACACCCTCAGGCTTGTCGTTCGGATCAAATCAAGCAGTTCCTGGGCTCCTCCTACAGTGTACTGAGATGCAGTCTGGCACTTGGGTCCACTTGAGTCCTTTTAAAATAAAAATTAATTGATATGCAAATCAGACAAAGCATTAGACTAGCCTACTGGCCAAAGGCAATGCACAGATTCCCTGCTCTTTGATGCTACAATCCCAACCCCTCTATAGTTCCCCTTCCTAAACCCAGGGTCAGTCATTAGCCACAGCTCTACAGAGCAGGGAGGACTCTGTGGACACACACCTTGAGCACAAAAGAAAGCCTGGACAGCACACGTGCTTCTTCAGCCAGGTCCCAGCTCTGCCTCGTCCCCTCCCTGACCATCAGCACATCATGCCTGTCAAAAGCACTGCTGGCCTCTGAGTTTGAGTCTGCTAAGCAGGACAACAGAGCTGCTCTAGGTACATCAACATCTGTGCCCAGTGGGGAGACAAGGAGGTAGCAAGAGAAGTAGGAGCATGGCCTCCTGGCATGTTTGCTGTTGGGATTCTTCTATCAATTTCCAAGGGAGATCAATTCTTTGCATATCTCTGTTGGCTTTTCCAAATAAACTGCAAACAGCAACCACAGCCCCAGCCATTGCACCTCCCGCAGCCAAGAACAGTCATGGACTAAATACTAAAACAGCAGCCATACAACATGCTCAGGATCAGATCTTGGAGGAAGGGCAATGCCGAAATACAGCATTACTCTTGGGCAGGCTCACCTTTCCTCTCTCCTTTTCCAACTAAGCAATCATCAACTACAGCCACCCACTTCTGCAGTCTTGTGTCAACCCAAGGTTGGGTAAAACAATCAACCTCTCCATCTGGCTGCAGGGAGATGAACACAAAGCTCAGCATCACTCAGATAGGGACCAGCAGCCCTGAGGGATGCCAGCATCCTCCCTTTCAACTGAAGGGGCTCAGAGCACAGCACTGCCAGCATCAACCTGAGAACTAGGAAATCCTAGGGTGGCTGGTTCGCTTTATTGGTGTTAAACCTACCACTGCTGAGCTCCACAGGACTATAGGATACTGCTGGGAGTTCTGGGAAAAGTACTGATGAAAGGCAGCCTATTATTGCAATAGCCTTAGATTTGTTGTGTTGGGGTCCACACCAGCATCGGAAAAATACCTGGAGCCCTTAAACTAAGAAAAAAAAAAAAAAGCCTAAACCCTACCAATATAAATAATACACTTTAATCAGACTAAGACTTTGTGAAATTACTTTTCATTAAATATCACAATAAGCTAAATGATAAACATTTGCCACCAGTAGCTCAGTCTCCAAATATTTTGAAACCACTACACGGGTGGGGAGCAGTTAAGGTCCTGACCCACAAATGCTCGCACGTGCACTTGCAACATCAGGGCTAAAATTACATTTCTGTCAAAATATTTTAAGTGGCAGGACACTTCTTTGCTGAAGTTCTACTTAAGGAAAAGTAACTCCTTTTATATCGACATAACGTTTACAACTTCATCGCCTGAAACTGACTTTCAAGGAGCAAAACCAGGTTTGGGTTTTGGAAGGGTTTTTGGTTTGCTTGTTTTGTTTGTTTGTTTGTTTGAACAAGATCCAAAGCATAGATTCAAACATTGACTACTGTGTTTTTTTATTTAACGGAGTTTTTAAAAGGAATGAGGAATGAATGAGCTGAATTCTCCAGTGGAGATGGGCAGCCTAAGCAGATCATTACTGAACCGCTGACCTGTGGAAATATTTTGGAAGGAAAGTTGTTATTGACTGAAGCACGGCCATGCCCCTGTCCTTTGAGTTTGTACTGTCCTCATAGCAAAGATGGCAAAAAGAGGGCTTGGGACTTTTCTTTTGCAGCATCAAGTTCACATAAAACAGGATTCTCCACTAAAAATTAGGAAACTAATTAAAGAGTACAAAAACCATCCACTTCAGCCATTCTAAACCAGGCATGTGCAGATGGCACCACAGAAATAAATAACAGTAACAAAAAGGTATTTAACTATTTTTGAATACTTTTCCCAGCAGCTCCCCACGTCTTAAGCCCTGAGACCAAGCTGGGACAGAGAAGCTCATCTCTGCGTGAAGCCCACAGGAGATCTGCACTTGTATCTTGCAGAAGCAGAGAGAAGGCTCTCAGCCTCCACTGTCAAATGCAATCTCAGCTTCTGTCATGAACCCTGGGAAAGGGATGGGGAAGTATCACTCCTTTTCCAGGTGGAGGAGGGGACACAGCCCCAGGGAGGTGCTTTCTCCTCCCCAGCACAGCAGAAGGCTGGAGATGGGTGGAGCAACAAAAAAAAAAAAAGGGAAAGGAGGGCACGGTTCTGGTGCCTGCATCCCACTCTTAGGGCTGCCAGGCCTGCACAGGCTGCCAAATCAAATTGGTATCTAGAGCTATGCTCCTGACAGGCATAACAGGCAAAGCCCTCAAAGCAGGACCGGCACGAGGCTCCTTCCACCCGGAGCCATCACTGCCCACGTCTGATGCTCATTCACCACGACTGGCAGCAGCTGATGCCTACAGATCACACAGAAACCTTAGTCCCTCCCGCTGGAGAAGCTCCACAGCTCCCCAGGCCACGGCAGTTTAACAGGGTCCAACCAACACCTCCATCCCAGTCCCCCAGAGATGCCTTTTTTACCACTAGAAAGGGATCTGGGACACTCTGAAGACATGCAAGGAGGACCAGCCCAATACCCTCCAGCACTTTTCTGCACAGAAGTACTTGTCGGGACACCAGTGCTGCAACCAGTGGGCTCTGCTGAAGAACAGAGAAATGCAAGGGTAGACCTTCAGCACCTCAGCAAGGAGCGCTCTCCAAACCTGAGAGCTTTGGGCTCCCTTCTCAGCACCATCTTACCAAGTGAAGGCAGGCAAGTTACAGCTTACTGTGTGCCACGATTTCTCCTACCTATATCCCGGGCTGCATCAAGAGGAGCATGGCCAGCAGGCTGAGGGAAGTGATTCTCCCCCTCTACTCTGCTCTCACGAGACCTCACCTGGAATATTGTGTTCAGTTCTGGAGCCCCTATTACAGGAGGGACATGGAAGTGCTGGAGCAAGTCCAGAGAAGGGCCACGAGAACGATCAGAGGACTGGAGCACCTCTCCTATGAGGACAGGCTGAGAGAGTTGGGGTTGCTCAGTCTGGAGAAGAGAAGGCTCTGATGAGACCTTATTGTGGCCTTCCAGAATCTGAAGGGGGCTACAAGAAAACTGGGGAGGGATTCTTCAGGATGTCAGGTAGTGATAGGACATGGGGAAATGGATGCAAACTACAGAAGGGTAGATTTGGATTGGATATTAGGAGGAAGCTCTTCACCACGAGGGTGGTGAGACACTGGAACAGGTTGCCCAGAGAGGTTGTGGAAGCCCCATTCCTGGATGCTTTTAAGACATGGCTGGATGGGGCACTGGGCAACCTGACCTAGTGGGAGGTGTCCCTGCCCATGGCAGGGGGGTTGGAACTAGATGATCTTTAAGGTGCCTTTCAACTCTGACAATTCTATGATTCTACTGTAGCATGGCTAATCAACCAAAGGGGCAAACTACGAAAGACTGTCCCTTTAGCGTCAAATGTTGTGTTGGCAGTGGGACCTGCATTCTTACATTCCTGTGCTCACCAGTACCCTGCTCAGGCACTCTGCTCTGCTGTCCCTTGTGATGGGGAGGCCACCAGCCCAGCACCCAGTGGCAGTCCTTCCCACCAGCCCTGCAGACCGACATGCCTCGCATCCACACGCGGGAGCCTCCACCTGCAACCACAGTAGACATAAAACTGCTGCCACTCAGAAAAAGCATAATTAGCAAAGATTAAACAGCCAGTAGGTATGCTGGCAGCCAGGAGGGAAGATGCAGACCACTACCTCCCTTTAGAAGAGGAGTCACTTCTTCCTTGCATCGATCGTGCACCCTCTAACAGTGCTGCAGATCTCACGCCTGCTGCGCCCAGCTCTAGCAGGAGGCACTGACCTGTTCACCCTGATCACTAGAAAGCATGTACATGCCAGTATACAAAATCCCTCCTGTCCTCTTCTCCAAATCCATCTTGCCCCCATTTAACTGGGACCCCCTCATAAAAGTAAGAAGAGACAGGCCTTTCCTGGTATTTCCTTTTTCTGAAAAGGCTGTAAAATTTTCCAAGTGTAGCCAGAGCCAGAGCAAAGTTTGTCAGGAGCTCAACTCGTTAGGCGGCTGCTCAAAGAGCCCCGCGGGAGGCACAGGCTGCATAATTCATAACAGCTTGGACCCTGGAAAAGAAAATAGAAACCAGACTCTCAGAGGTAGGGGGACAGCTCCAGCGTAATCCCTGCTCTGGGAGCACCCCACCTATGGGGCTCGAGAGGAGCCCCAGACCCACCAGAGGTGCTGCAGCCTGCCCAAGAGGAGTTGGCACCAGGCAGAGGAAATTCCAAGCCTGTTGCTTCTGGCAGCCACACCAGGCCCTGGCTAGGACCTCGGCAACCTGGAAACTGGCTACTCAGCAATTTTCTTGCCATCCAGAGGGCTTGTTCTAAACCACAGTTTCACTTCCCCCTCCCTGCATCAATGCCTAAGAGGCAGGGAATACCAGAGACAAAAAAAACTACGTTTGCTCAAAAGCTGTTGTGACCAAGGCCCCCCTCAAATTACTCTGCTTTGGGATGGCTGTCTGGAGCTGCTGCCATTCCCCTCAATACATCTGGGGGCGGGGACAGCAGAGGAAACTTGCTTGGACCAGCCCTAGGTCTCCCCAGTTACTTTTGCTCCTTGCCAGAGAAAAGTTCAAACAAGGCTGCACAGAGGCAGGACACAGGCAGCTTTCAGCCTAGCCTCACTGCAGCGCTTGAGGCTTGCCTGTGGCCAGACTCACTCCATTCAGGCCCTGTCTGGCCCAACCCTCCGCTGCAGACCAGTGCTGGAACAAATCCTGCCAAGGAAGTGGCAAAAGCTCCAGTGCTGCAGGGGTTTCCACAGCCTTGGCCAGCTTGCTGTTGGGAAGAGTTGCTCAGAAGTGCAGCCCTTGCTCTCAGTTACCACATTCCAGAGCTCCCCATCCAGATCCTCACTGCCCTGAGAGTGCAGACCTACAGCATGGCTACCCAGGGTCCTTGCAAACATATTTTTATAAGCCAGCATCCTCTACCAATTACAGCCTCTGACTGCGCCTTTCCCAGGGAGCCCAGCACCACGTAACAACAGAACAAAGCAGCAGTCATCGCACTCACTGCTGGAACAGCTTCCCATCTGAAGGGCAGCACAACTGTTCACTGACACATAGCTACTTAGCAGGATCTTTCTTCCAATGAGGATATTAAGAATGTGTTTCCTATTGGGAAGGCTGTAATGGTCCCGAGAGTCCCTGCCTACAGAACAAGGCAATCAATGCACACCTGACCCGACAGGCGCCAAGCCTGGGGGGCAAGTAAAGGAAAACGGTCCACAAAGTCAACATCAAGAGGGGACACATTGCAAGAAGGGAAAAACACCTTCCCTTAACTTAAACCTGTAAGAGAAACTTGTGTATGGCCCTCCAAACAAGGGTACAGCATTTTGGGAGAGCAGCATTTCTCTGCTGGACAAGGGGTCCAATGCTCCTTGGAGAACCATTAGGCACACTACCCAAGGACATGGTTTGCAACTTCTGCTGTCACTATGCCAGTCATAGCTTTTCCTCAGCTGAGTGAATCCTGGAGGTGAGACACTCAGGGACCAGAAAGCTCACAGACACACCAAGCATTTAGAATATTTCTTGACAGAAGCCTCAGACCTCCAGCTTCTCAAAAGGCTGGAAAAGCCCCCTCATACCTAAAATTGGTGGCTGAGACCCAAAGAAGCATTTAGACTAGGAGCAGAGCAATGATCAGGAATTGGGAATCCTGGCTTCCGTCCCTAGCTCTGCCACATTATTTCCTTCCTGTCTTTGGTTAGGTCATTTCCTTTAATTTTTCCTCTCAGTCTCAGTTTCAGAGGAGAAAAAATCCAAGTCCCTGCTTCTGTAGAGCACTCAAAACCTCTTCTGGCGTGTGGCAGTGCAGAACATTACTGCCACCAGAGGCTGCAAGACAGCCAGCGTGCAGGAGACACGCTGTTCGCCCAAACCCCAGCAGAGCCTGGCATTTCCTGTGCTTACATTCTGGGAAGCACAGAGACTGTAAACAGTCAGTGCCGGGGAGCATCCTCTACATAAACAATATCCTGGCCCATTCCTCTTCTCAGTCACTGCAAGCAAGCAGTTGAGCAAGGGAAAAGAAAGGTGCTCAGCTGAGCATTGCTCTGGCCTGCAAGGAGGTGGCCCTCAAATCAGTAGCACCAAGGATGGAGATGGGGAATATAAAGCAGTGGGAGAGGCAGGGTTAAAAGGGGGAAAAAAACCCACCAAAAATAAAGCTGCAAAAAAGCCAAATCAACCAGCAGCCCAAAGAGGCAGGACAGTGCCTGAGAAGCAGAGCCCTCCTGCTCCCTAGCGAATCCACCCTGTGGCCTCCCACATACTTCAGGGAGAGGGAAGACCAGTAGGAATAGGCAGGAACAAGGAGCACTCTGTGGTTTTGCTCGATATTTCATGCCATCTCTCACACAGGAGGAGTTCTGCTTCACTTTCCAAGTCTCTCCTCCTCTGGCACAGATCATAAACCTGGCTTCTGGCCCAGGACTTGGCTCAAGCAGAGCTCCTCACCAAACAGGATGACGCCCCACCTCTGGGCACAGCACACAGTCCAGTCTTAAAGCCATTTTGAGACTATTAGAAGAGGCTCATCATCATTGATTAGCTGAGATTCAAGGCATCTTCAGTTGCAGTTGAAAAAAAATCAAACCCCAAGTCTAGCTTCTATTTCATGGTGGAAGCAAAACCCAGTGACAAAGTGCCATTTCCTCCACCAGCTCTGGTCAAAGCTGGCAGACATCTGCCTGCATCAGAGAAGCACAGTCTCTCAAAGACACCCAGGCACAAGTAGCATGTTCCTCTGCCTGCAGCTGCCCCGAAAGATGCAGCAGGGCAAGATGCCAGCTGAAGGCCCTATCATCCCATTGCTGGCAGTGCAGAGGGGCTGGAAGCCACTGCCTGATGCACCTGTCCGGCAATCCAGGAAGGGCACTGGGATACAGGGAAACCACTCGTGCCTAGACACCAATAGCTGCCAAAGAACCAACCCACCTCTCCAGAAAATGCTGGGCTGTGCCCAGTGAGAGCAGAACAGGTTCCCATTCATCTCTTCAGGGTGTTGCAGCCCATCATCCTCACGTCGCTTTCTCCAGCAGAGGGTCATAGCTGGCATCAGGGCAACCCTGCCCATCTAGGAGCTGCATGTCTCCGAGGGGTCATCCCATGCCCTGGAAGAGGGGCAGTAAGAACGCAAGGTGGGAAAGCAGGTCTGCTTCCAGGCAAGTGGGACTTTGAGCCAGCCAGGACACCCAACAGCAGCATACCCATCTCTAAGGCTCGGTGCAGGCTCCAGATAGCCATGTCGAGGCATTCCATGCTCCCTCTCCTGCTGCGCCAGGGACCAGGCCGCTCAGGGCACTGACATGCAAAGCTCTGCTTGCCAAGGACGCAGGGAGCATGCAGGGTTCCTGGCAAGCCACCCCTCCATAGCGTGGCTCTTCCTTAAATCAAATACAGGTGGCAGTGACACTAACTGCTTCCTCTACACTGGCTCCTGCGGAGTGCAGCCCTGTGGCAACAGCAATAGTTGCCACAAACCAGTCCCAATTAGAACAAAATTCATCAATCCATCACTCTCTCCACCTTTGAGTTTCAAAGAAAATTGGGCAGAGAGAGAACAAAACCAAACCCCCATTCCCAACAAGAGCCTTGTGCAGATGACCTGGAACAGGCACCATGCAAGGAGGAAGGGTGCCTCTCATCCATACCACGTGGTTTGGCTGGTGCTGCCTCCCAGGGAGAAGCCAAGAAGGGCAAAATACAGCAACAGAAACCATCCCTGCCAACCTTCAGTAACAGTTCCTGGGTACCTTCCATCTGGTGCTGCCTGGGGTGGTGCTCACAAAAGGGAAGCCAAAACAGAGGAGAAAGACTGACCTGCTGGAAAGCGGCATGCAACTTCAAAACAGACGTCAGGAAGATCCAAGGAGCCTCGTCTCAGCCATTCACACCTCCTGTGCCATGGAGAGCTGCTAGAAATGCACAACTGAGGAGCAAAGGGGCTGCAATGCTTCCTAAGCCACTTGCTCCAAGGTAGGTGTATTTTTCCACAGCTTCAGCGCTGCAAGAAACTTCATAGAGTAGTTTTAATCTCATGGAGGTCAACAACATAAAGTCAGTATCCAAAGCTCCCACGCCCTCTGGAAACACTGAAACAAGTGCAAGATCCCCTGAAGATGCATTTGCCACTCAACACCTTTGTGGGAGGAAAGGAATGCTGAGTGACAGAGAGTCCTGACCTGCATTAGATTTTGATTTGCCAGAAGAGTCATGCTGGCAGTCCTCCTAGCACTTTGCTGATGCAGCTTAAATAACACTGACAAAACATTGCTGCATCTGTATATCTGCTATGTATATCTGCCATGATATCTCTAGTCTTCTTTATGTTATACATCCACACATCTATGTACCATGTTTCCTCTTAAAAATGCCAAAAGTAGCTACAAACGTAGCACTACTCCCCTGTGCTTCCCATCATCCAGGGCCCTGGTGTGATGCTGGGGCTTTGCCAAAAGAGCAACAGCACAAAGAAAATGCCATTTGCAGGCCAAGCTCTGGGCTCCTGCTCAGCTAAGGGGGACAGTCAGCATCCCTAGGATGAGACAGCAAAAGCAGCTCAGTAGCAGGCTCAGAGGGGGAGCAGAATCTGGATGCATTCTTGGACAGGAACTGCAAACTTGTGCTTTTCCACAGTGGTCTTACTCCTGCAGAGGAGGCCTGCTTGGGAGATCCACCAGTCAGGGGATTTAAAACTGGATAGAGCCCTAAGGAATTAAGAGCTGTCAGCCAGCCTGTGCCATGCCCAGGAAATGACCAGACCTTAGCAACTTAAAACCCATCATAGCAGCCAGAATACGCAACTAGTGCCAGCAAGAGGACATCTGGACCTCAGGGGCCACAGAGACATCCTCTAGCATTCCAGTGGCTAAAAACTTTCCCTCTTAGCAGCAGCCAAGCCTGACACAATCACCTGAGATAGTATAGAGAAGCAAAGTATGTTCTGATGTCAGCGCTGAACAGGACACTACTGACAAGACATAGGGTACAGAAAGCAATCCCAGGACCCATCTTTTATGTGGGACTCTGCAACTAGCTGAAGATGACGAGGGTGAGCCATGAAGAGTAACATCTCTACAGCAGCAAGAAAGAGCCACTGTTTGCGACACAGCTAATGCTCTCCACAGAGAGAACCAAGAGCCTCCTCTTGACATACAGCTCCCTTCTGCATGTCTTCGCACAGCAAGCACTGGTGGAAGGGAGAGTGCTTGTACCATTTCACAGCAAGAAAGAACAACAGCAGGGAGAAGGAAACAAAGTTTTTTCCCTCAAAACCAACAGGTATGAAGAACATGATGTCAACTAGGTCAGCAGCTCAATAGAAAAAGTCCAAGGACCTTCAGGACTCCAAGCCAGCACAAGCAAAGTCCATAGGCCTATGGGCTTGAGTCAGCCTGGAGATGAAGCACAACTCCAGTACATCCTCAGCAGCTGCCCTGGAGTGGTGTAGCCCAGCAAGCTTAGTCCTACCAGCTCTGTGATGGCCCAGTGGCTTCATGCAGCCGTCTGTCCCTTCTGCCACAGAGCACCCTCTCAACAGTCACACGGTGAGATGCAAAAGCTAGAGGGCTTTAAAGTACAAAATGTAACCATTTTGCTTTCTTCAACTGAACAACAACTGTGGTTTCAAGTTACTAAGTAAGCTCTCTTTTAGCAGCTGTCTTTTGGGTTTTTTTTTTCCAGTGGGGGGACTGGAAACAGACTTTCAGAGGCAGGGAAACATAGTAATACCTACAACACTGCACCACAGAAAATACCAAACACCACAAAAAGGGTTTTCTAGGTAATGATGATACAGGTGAAGAGGCACCAATAGCATCAACTTTCCAGCTAAAACGGCAACAGACTTGTTAAAAAATCAGACAAAAAGGTTCTAGTGCATTTAAGGTGTAAATGCTCTGGAAAACGTCCCTGACAGCACAGACAACTGCTCTTGACGCAGCACACTAATACGCTCATCTTTCTACCAAGGAGGAAGAGAATCAGGCAACACTGTCAATCTGGTGCTTTTTTGCACGAGTATCGTATATGCCTTGATGCACGACTATATGCCTCGAGCATGCATATACCCATGCATGGCAGCAATCAGCGCTATCCCAGGCATTGGAGTCAACAGCACTGACATGGACTCTCCACGAGACCTTGGACAAATCACTTTCTACCTGACTCACTTTTCTTATCCCTCCTGCCACCAAAGTATCAAAACAAGGCACACGTACATGCCTTTGCAGAGACCTGGACACCGGCAGAGAGAAGGAGGTGCGTGTCATTACCGCGTACCTAGCATGAAACAGCGTTTGAGCAAAGTAACGTGTGGTGGACACGTTCACAGCACAGATCCCACAGGACATGAGCGTGCAGCTAAGCCTCCCGTAGCAGCGCTTCGCGGGGCCGTTCGGCTGCACGGTGTTCCCCCGCGCCCCGCTGCTGGCAGCCCTGTGCCCAAAGCTGCCAGGACACCACGTAGGGCACCGCCGCCTGACGCTCAAACCACGCTGCCCCTGAGGTGCACATAGACTGCACACAACAACACAGCAGCCTGCCCTGTCATGTAGCATTACTTATGCGTTCAGATATGCATCCTTCTCGCATTTCCACTCCAGCAAGTGGCTGCTAGTGGAGCACGGCTAGGACAAGTTCACCACCTGCTAAAGACACATCTCCAGTACAACGCAGGGAAGGTTTTGTTACCTAGGTCCTTTTCCATGCGCACGAAAAGCCTGTACGTGTGGCCTTTCCCCCGTTTCTCCTCCAAGGCGACCACACGCCTGGTTTCCTTCCAGGAAGGACTAGAAGCCCATCGAATACGACACTGCCAAGAGAGGGGAGAGGTCTCCCCTAACACTTAGATGGGCTCCGATGGAAGCGTTTATTTAAACACCACGTGAAACATGGTGAGTCCGCATACAGGAACCCCAGTTTCAACCCTCCCTGGAGCTTTAATGGCATCAGTAACGCCTTGCAAAATCCAGCGCAGCCCCCGTAAACCGCGTGCAACGAGAGTAAGTTCTTTGCAGCCGGAACGCAGCCCCAAGCGAGGCTCCGGCAGCCTCAGGGACGGTTCCTGAAAGGGCCATGCGGACAGGGGACGCCGTCCAGGACGTGGCCAAGGGATGCGGGAGCACTGACAGCACATCCGCAGGCAGCCGGCCGCTCTCCCCGGGCCACGCCACCAAGGGTCTGCAGCACCGGCCGGGCCGGGGCCGTCTCCCCTCTAAGCTCACTCCGCCCCACGGGAGCTGTGGCACGGAGGCTCCCACTGCCCGGGAGGGCTGGGACCGCGGCTGCCAGCGTTCCCCGCGCAACGCTACTCGCCCGGGCGACAGCCCCAAGGCGGGCCTGGCCGCCGCCAGGATGCGCGGGGCGAAGAGGGACATGAGGGGAGCGACGCGGTCTTCCCCCCTCGGCCCCGGGGTAGAACAATGGGGCTGCGGCCGCCCCGTCCCGGACGGACACTCACCTCAGCGGCGGCGCTCAGGGCAGGCCGGGCGACCGGGCCGGGGCGGCACGGCGTGGCTCCGTGGGCTCCTGGGGGCCGGCCGGCGGCGCGNGCGGGCGGGGACGCCGTGGCGAGGGGCGAGGCGCTGCGTGCCGAGTGCTCCTTTCTCCGCCGGAGCCTGAATAATCATTTGGAGAAACAGGATCATTCACTTTCCTCCGAGCGCGGAGCCAGGCGCTGCCCTGTCAAAATAAAAGCCCCGCGCGCTGATTAACCGCTTCCTGGTCGCGGGAGCTCCGCCGGCCGCCCAGCGGCACACCGGGGAGCGGCACCGAGGAACAGCCCCCGCCGCCGGCTGGGTCGGCACAACCCTCCCAGAAAAGGGGCCCAGCGCTCGGTCTAGGGTCGCCTGCGGCCTCCGAAGGAGAGATGCTTTTTCCCTGAGCGCAGACACCCCGGTACTCGAGACACTGCACACCCAAGTCGCCTCACGAACGGGTCCCAGCGCTGCCTTGTATACAGCAGTTACACATCACAGACTTTGCCCCAGCATCTCCCTGCCCTGTCATATCCCCCAACACCTCAGCCCTCTTTGCTTCGTCAAAACGCCTGGGACAAAGCTCCACAAGTCTCTAGTTTGGCTGTACTAATACCCTTCGTGTCCTGCTTTTGAGGTTCACTATGCTCGGGAGGTCCTGCACCTGAGCCTCTCTCTGCTGTGTCTCACAGAGTCTGTGCACGAGATGCACGAGGGCTGGCCTCACACCTGGGAAAAGCAGCACGTTACTGTCTTTATAAGTTTTCCATGTCTAAAACAGCCTCTTCCTCTGAGCAATAGCCTCCGTTGACAGCTACACTGGGGTGAGGGTGACAGGAGCAGGGAGAGGCAGGTAAGACCCCCGGAGCAGAGGGACACAGGAGATGGCTGGGGACAGCCGGGTGGAGGCTCAGGTGGAAACAGCATCCCGCTCAAACACACCATTTGCTCCAGCTGGGTAGCAGAAGCACAGTCCTCCATCAGCCCCGGGAGTTGCAGCCTGACTGGGGCTGCTGCTGTGACAGCCAAGAGAAGACGCATCTGGCTTGGACACAGCTGGCTCGCTGGCTGCCTGTGCTCTTAGCCTGCTCCCTCCCCTTCGCAGGCAGGATGCAGCCGCACAAGTGCACAAGCACACCAGGCTGTTAAGCCAGACCACCCGCTTTTGGGTGATGCCAGCAGCATCCTAACCAGGATGTGTCACCTTCCTGCCTGTAGCGCACTAACTGCTCAGGGGAGGGCTGGAGCAGGAACCACTTGATAGCACCTCCGAGCGCTGCAGAGGTAAATGGGACCCAGGGACAAGCCATCCATCTCTGGTGAAGGAAAGCAGATCCCAGATAGAGAACGAACGCACACACCTCGCCCTTCTGCTCTGATTGCACACACGCGGCTCGGGACTAAACAGCTGGACGACCCTGGGGAGCAGAGGCAGGAGAGGAGGCGGCGGGGATGGAGGCACCCCTCCCACTAAAACAAAACTCAGCAGCCGTCCCCAGACTCGGGACACCCCCCCACACACACCCCTCTCCCGCGAAACCGAGACCCCGCGGCGAGAGCGCGACCAAGGCGCGCGGCATCGCCCCCTGGCGGGGCGCGGGCGAGCTGCCTGTGGGGCAGGGACAGGCCTGGGCCCACCCCCTCTCAGCGGGCAGAGGCCGAGGGGCTGAGCTGCCTCTGCAGGAGCAGCACCGCGGAAGTGTGCAGGGCCAGCAGTGGGGACTAAGCAGACAATAGGGATGGTGTGCTGGTGTCCCCTCGGGGGGCAGGTCACTCGGGACCTCTTGTAAAAGACCGAGCATCCTTTGCTTACACCAATCACCATCCAGACCCCCGTGTACCCTCTCAGACACCTGGGAGGAGCCAGGCTATACACCTCCCAGCCTCCCTGGTGAGCTCCCAAACGCCTCTTCAGCAAGCAGTGATGTATTGTCACACTTCCATCCTCAGCAGCAGCACTGCAGACAGCATGCACAGGCACAGCGGGTTAAAGACAGTAACCAACCAACTCGTCTGGCACAACAGTTCGGTACCAGGAGCAGACTGGCAGCTACTTCCCTCTGGCCATGTGTGGTGCAGAGGGGACCTGCAGAGCCACCTGTCCTCTGGGCTCTCGGGCCACCTCTCCCTCCCCCTCCTTTGCTGCGGCCTCCCAGGCTTTCTACATGACAGCCTCGTGCATCTCTCCCAGTTTGCACACATGAAAGTGGCAGACCGAGAATGGGAAAGGTCAGCAGAAGGACTAGCTGCTGCAGGCTCAACTCAGAGCCTCTGTCTTTCACACAGAATCACAGAATCATTACGGTTGGAAAGGACCCTCAAGATCATCTAGTCCAACCGATAGCCCTACACTACTCTTATCCCTAAATCATCCCCTGAAGAACCACATCTATCCTCTTAAAAACATCTGCTGGGCTAGATGCCCTCCCTGTACTTGACTCAGGCTCACAGTCTCCCCTTCCCTCCTCTATCATTACGCCCACACTAAGAGAGACCGGGAGGGGAGGAGATGGGGAAGCAGAGACCTTGGAGCTTCTCAAAGCCTCCCTCTGCCAACACTGCCACCTCCACCACAGCAGCAGCTCATCCCAGCAGTTGCCTGGTACAACAGCCTGTTAGCAAGCCCCCAGCCAAGATGCCCAGACTGGTTGTTACCTTCCCCTCCACAGAATCACAGAATCGTTACGGTTGGAAAGGACCCTCAAGATCATCTAGTCCAACTGAAATCCCTACACTACTCTTATCCCTAAATCATCCCCTGAAGAACCACATCTATCCTCTTCTTAAAAACCTCCAGGGATGGTGACTTCACCACTTCCCTGGGCAGCCTATTCCAATTCCCTTGCACGTGGTTTTCCTGCCTTTGGGGTGCAAAACATAACGCACACAAAATCAAAAGTCCCTGTTGCAAACCAGTCAATGATCACTCCAGCCTTCCTTGGGAAGAACTAGGACCAGACACTCAGAAGCTCCTGACATGTTCTACCTCTATAAGAGGATACTGGGCTACAGGGTTAGAAGGATTGGCCTCATTGGGTCATGCTTTTTCCAATAAGGATGTCAGGAGTACAAGGAAGCTGGGTCCCAAGCCACCTCCAAGGCTCTGCCAGCCCTAAGGTCAGACCTCCACAAGACCCTTGTGGGCAAGGCCCTCATTACACTTAAGAGTATGATTAATTAGATCAAATTAACTATAGTGGAATTAATGATGTGATTCACAGTTAGCTGGAGCTGCCTCTTTGCAAAGTGTTTCTCTGGTGGCTCGCTTGAATCCCAGATCAACCTCCAGCAGAGGCCCCAAAGATAGAAGAGCACAGATGAACTGGGATGAAGGGAATGAGAATGGGGCTGGGAAGTGCCTGTTTTAGGGGCAGTCCTCTGCCTTGCCTATCCACATAGGTTCAGAGCAGTGAGCTCGTGGCACCTCCAGCATTAAATCCACAGACCTGTCACATAGATTCATCCGGTGTTCACCCAGAAAGGCAAAGATCCAGCGAGGAGATGGTAGATGCTATGTTACTGCTGCAGAGATAAGACTCTGGCTTAAAATGCCTTTTTGGGTTCCCCCATGCTACCCTCAGTCTTGGCCATCACTACACAGGCTCATGGCCACAGTGCCCTCCTCTCCCCTTCAGACCCTGGCATGGATCCTATCCCCCACCTTCGCATGTCCCTGCTGTGCCTCCTTCTCCCTCAGACCATGTTGTGAGGTCTCAATCCACTTCTCTTTTGATGGTACCACAATGATGTTACTCAGGGAAACAGGGAAAAGCCAACCCAGGAGAGGCCCCGGGTCTGTGCCCAGCTCTGCAGCCAGTCAGGGAAGAATGGGCTCCCTCATTATGTGCTCACTGGGGTTTAGCAGGGCAGCCACTAGCAGCAGGCAGCTGCGAGGAGCCTGTGCTACCTCTGCCACCTCTGCAGCTGCCTTGGCAGCCTGTGCCTTCAGCCAAATGGACCTGGACAGAATCAGGAGTGCCAAGCTTGGCTTCTTTGCTCCTTTCAAGTGGGATCCCAGCCTGTTTCCTTCACACTAACTTATTAACCATTGCATCTTCAGCAGGCTAAGGCCATCCATCTGCTGCAGGGAGAAGAAACTGTGAAGTGCAAAGACAACACATGAAGCAACACAGCCAGCCAGGCCCCGTCCCTGCTCAGCATCCTCACAGCAGAGCTGAGCCCTGGCCCTTCTCCATATGCTGGGATTTTCCTGTGCTGCAGTCCTAAAAGCAAAACACAGCCTGTGCTAGAGCACCAGAGGAGAATTTAATCAAGTTGAGGTGTCCTCTTCCCAAATGGAAATACACTGCTGCAGCCACAGTTTGGCTGACACATCATCATCTAGCAAAGACAAATTCCTGACGCGGTTCCAGGATCACAAAGCACCAAGGCTCAGGCTCCTGGATGCCTTAGTATTCGTGCAACGTCAGATGCACTCAATGCCTGTAGTGTTACAGGCATAACATTACTCTCCAAGCCTTCTTCCCTCCCTGTGACTCCTGCGCACTTGGAACGCCAGCCTCATTCTCCCACCACCTCAGATGCTCACTACAGCCGACCACAGCTCACCACTTCAACTTCATAGACAGGTGAAGTCATTCTGGGTATGCTGCACAGTGCACAAAGTCCTGGTGCTGTTGGGATACTGGCACAGAAGATGACCTGAAGTCCTACCACAACCGCCTTGCTTTGGGCTGCCTCTGCTACATGCTGTAGCTTTATTTGGGTTGCTCTTTGCACAGGGCCCTGCAGAGACCTTTGCTTTGCTGTCTCTGGTCTTGCTGCCGTTCAGAGCAGCAAGCCAAGAAAAGGCTGAGATGTACTGGTGCTGGAGGTAGGAGGAAGCTTCTGCCCTGTCTCCTCGTAGAGCCAAGAGAGCCGGAGCCTGCTGGGCAGCTGCCAGAAGGGCAGACCACCCAACCTGCTGCCAGCAACCCTGTGGGGCGCGAAGGGTTAAACCGTTTAGCAAGGCCACCGGCGCGATAAACGCAGCCCTCGGCACTGCCGGCGCCTCCTGCTGCCACCTGGGACTAGGGATGGCTGGGGAGCGATAGGGTGGCAGCGGGTGGGTGGCTGTGTGGGGAGGACTCTTATCCTGATACGGCTCCCTCTTCCCCAGTGCGGGTTTGGAAAGACTGACTAGGGCTGGCTCTGGAGCTGCAGCGCCTGGGCTCACAAAGGCAGCAGAGCCCCGGCCGAAGGACTGCGGGCAGGGGGTGGCCAGGGTCCGGCAGGAGTGCGGCGGTACTGTCAGCGGCAGCTCCGGCACTCCTGGCTGGCTGCACAAAGAGCTAGGATGGCTGCTGCGGCGGCATCAGCTCTGGTCTCGGGCACCCTCCGCTCAGCTCCCCAGGGACCCTCCACTCTGCCAGCTCGCCCGCAGCCCCCTGCCTGCCACAGCACACCCCATGAGCAGCCCCGGCAGATACAGCACGTGCCGTGCATGTATCACAGATGGCCACAGCTTCACCCCTGTATGCCAGTGGCAGGTGTCAGAGGTGGTACGAGGATGCACGAACATTTGCCACCACAAAGGGCAGGCACAGAGGTGCCAGCCCTGGTGCCTTGTACCAGGGGTTAACAAGACAGTTGAGGAAGGCGCAAGAACAGCTTTTTCTGTCCATGCTACTACAGTCTTACAGCAAGGCAGAACTAGGACCAGAGTAATCCCTTCCTTTGATTTATTTACTCGGTGCCTTCATCTCCAGAGGACTCCTGGAAACTTGGTCACTGCAGGCACTGTGTCAGAGAGTTGCAGAACAGAGATCAGGAGAGTTTTCAGGGACGTCACAAGCCTGACACAAATTCAATTTTATTTAATGCTTCTATTAGCATTTGGGGTCACTCAAAAGTCATCGCTCTGTAAATGGGGTCATAACAGGGAAAGTTAGCAAGCTACTGCCTTCTGCCATCTGCCAGCATGACAAGGACAGGACTAGCACTTGCTACCTCCATTCCCACACATGCAGTCTCCATTCCTGAAACAGTCATGTGCACCCTGGTGTATGCAATGCCTCAATCACATAAATCTCTAGCTGGGGAAGACCCTCTCCCCTAGCATCTCAGGAGCAGACCTCTTTGGCAGAGAAGCAGGGCTCATACCCTTGCATGCAGGGTTGACACAGCCAGACTCACCTGCACGGCTCCTTGGCTAGACCCTTCTGTCCTGCTGCTCCAGGAAGGGTGTCTGATAAAGCCACAGATCTACTTGTCTGTTCAGGCTCTGCTCTCTTGGTTTTCACTCAGCCCTTGCTCATCTGCACCCAATCTCCCAAAACATGCCTGTGGTTACACAGGTTGCCAGCACCTTCCTGCCAGAGGTGCTGGACACCTCAGCCAACTGACAGAAGGGCTCTATAGAACCTGGGACAAGGAGAAGGTTCTCCTTGCCGGGACCACCCCATCCCTGCTCAACTACTCGTCGTTTGCATTTCTGTTCCGTTTCCTCTGATGCTCCAGATTTCTCCACCTCCCTTCGTGCTCTCCAACAACATGCCCTCTGCATCCACCCTGTGGAAGTGGAGACAGTGCCAAACCCCAGCCTGCCTTTTCCACAGTGCGAAGCGAGGTGAGCGGTGCTGGAGGCTGCCTCTGCCAGCGCTCCTCCCTTTCTCCAGTGTCGCCATTGTTAAGCATTCACACTATTGCCTGCCGCGGGCAGAGAGCCACAGAGGAAGGCACGCAGCGGGCCAGCTTCTCCAACTTTGGAAGCACTCACACGTCCCTCGGCTGCACGGGCAAAGGAACGAGGAGGACGGGGAATGGAGGAAGGCTCCTGCTCGGTGCGGGAGGATGCTCTGCACGCACAAGCTGCCCTCACGCCGCCTCCGACCCGCCGCCTGGGACACGCCAGCTTGCGCAGAAGCCTGCTGGCATCTGCTGCCTGCCGCGGGCCCGGGGCTGCCCCCGCCCAGCCTAGCTCAGCCTGGGAGCCACCGCGGAGGCGGCAGCGGTCCAAGTCCCGGTCCCGGGGACAGCGTGGAGGGAGCTGCTGCCTGCGGGGAGTCGACGGAGGCGGGGCCAGCAGGAAGAGGAAGGATCAAGGGCGGGGCCAGGACTGGCTCCCGTGCCCGGCGGCGCCCTCTGGCGGGCACAGGCGGCCCAGCAGCTGTGCCACGGCTCCCGAGAGCAGCCGCGGCGGGGAACCGGCGAGGAGCAGCCCCAGAGGTGGGAAAAGCCACGGCCCCGGTCTTCCCCGGGCAGGTGGGGGCTGGGCTGTTCTCAGCACACCCAGGTCTCCCCTCTGTACACCCGATGGTGAAGTGCAGCACCAGTAATGGGACGAGAAACAGTAGAAAACTCGTTACGCCTGTTTGTGTTTACCCTATTATCTCTCTCAGGTCATGTGAAGGAGATGCAGCTATCTCCGGGGCAGCTTCTGCCTGGCACAGGGGGATGTTTTAATTAAGAGAAAAAAAGGAGAAACTGTGGCTCCAGAGAAGAATGCCAAATGGAGCTTTGACATCCAGGCACAAAAGTGAGGAAATGGATTTCCACAGCCCGTGCTGTGCATCGCTGCACGAGGGATATATGCACCAACTCTCCAAGCTGACCCCGCTGAAAAAGATAAATTTTACACTGACCTGTGCCGCCTTATCCAAAAGATGCCTGCAGATGATAAGATCATTATCCTTGGTGATTTCAATGCCAGAGTAGGTAAGAACTTTGAAGCATGGAAAGGAATATTAGGCAAGCATGGTGTTGGAAACTGCAACGATAATGGTCGACTTCTGCTCAAATTCTGTGCGGAACAACAGCTCACCATCACTAATACCATCTTTCAGCAGAAAAATTCTCTGAAGACAACCTGGATGCACCCCAGGTCTAAGCATTGGCACCTCATTGATTATGTCTTGGTGCGACGGAGGGATGTTTGCGATGTCCACCACACCCGTGTCATGCCCAGCGCAGAATGCCAAACAGACCATCGGCTTGTGCGCTGTAAACTCAACTTCAATCTCAAATTCAAACCTAAAAGGGGCAGTATCCCAGGAAGAAGACTCCCAAGTTAACAGTCTCCAATCAGCCACAGTAAGAGACAGATTCCAGGCAAACCTTCAAACTAGGCTCGAAAAC
>VWZX01000495.1:148043-281011 GCA_013399015.1 Galbula dea
TTGGCGAAATAAACACCTGAAGAAAAGTACAAAGATCAGAGTTTACAGAGCCATAGTGCTGTCTACTCTCTTATACAGATCAGAATCATGGGTCATCTACCCCCACCACCTGCGTCTCCTAGAACACTTCTATCAACACTGTCTCCACACAATCCTAAACATCCTCTGGTCAGATTATGTGACAAATACCATCTGTTCTAGAACAAGCAGCAGTCACAAGTATTGAGGCCATGTTACTGAGAACACAGTTGCGACGGGCAGGGCACGTCTCACGGATGAAGGACCACCACCTCCCTAAGATCTTGCTATATGGTGAACTTGCCACCGGCTGCCGCAAGAGAGGAGCCCCAAAGAGAAGATACAAGGACTCCCTGAAACAACATCTCAGCCTTGGCCATATTGATCTTCATAACTGGTCTACTCTGGCCTCCAAGCGGGAGGCCTGGAGACACACCATCTATAACGCTGCAGATGCTTTTGAGAAAGCACGCAGGATCACCCTTGAGGAGAAAAGACAGCGCAGAAAGAATCATGCCTTGCAGAACACACCATCTAAGGAGTCTTTCTGCTGTGCCTTTTGCAACCGCGCGTGCCTATCGCGTATTGGCCTTTTTAGCCACCAACACGCTTGCAACAAACGTGGGTAGAGCCCTTCCCAAATCTTCGTTCGCGAAGCCTAGCCATGATGGCTGTGCATCTCTGCGTTGCAACATGAATGGCTAAACAAACCCTCCATCCCCACCAGCAGCAGTACCTCACAGCATTAGAGGCATTATTAAATCAGGCCTTCCTGCACAGACAGCCCTTCTTCAGTATCTGTGTAACAGTACCTCAATGCACTTCACAACTGCCCTCTTCATGGTGTGCACACATAGAACCAGGCACCCAAATCCCCTCCCAGGGGGAAAGCAGCATGGGGTGTTCCAGGAGAGCTGCATGTCTGGCAGAGCCACAGCATCAAACGCAGGGTTCAGCCTGGCCGCAGGTCACGAGGTCAGATGGGTGCTGAGATGCTTGTCCAGGACAAAAAAGTGGCAGGATCCAGGTTTAGATGGGTACAGATGAGAGGAGGCTGCCAAAGCTCTGCTGTCTCTCTACCAGCGTGACTAGACGGGGTGAGGAAGAGCAGAGGCCAGCGTGGTGAGGCTGAAGCAGCCCAGCTGCTGGTCCCATCACCTGTAGGGCCTCATAACAGAAGAACCTTCCTAAGGAGGGAGCTGGGGAATCTCTCCCCTCTGCCAAAGCCCCTTCCTCCTTCAAATACAAACTCTGTCCCAATTTGAGCAAATACGCTCTACTTGACAAGAAGTAGAGCAACAACAACACCAAGGCACAGTTACTTAAGGAACAAAGTATAGATTGGGGACTGAGCTGTTGGAGAGAAGTGAAGGGGAAAGGGATCTGGGAGTCCTGGTGGATGGAAGGATGACCATGAGCCAGCAGTGTGCTCTTGTGGCCAGGAGGGCCAATGGGATTCTGGGGTGTATTAGAAGGGGTGTGGTTAGTAGGTCAAGAGAGGTTCTTCTTCCTCTTTACTCTACCCTGGTGAGGCCACATCTAGAATATTGTGTCCAGTTCTGGGCCCCTCAGTTTAAGAAGTATAGGGAACTGCTGGAAAGAGTGCAGCGCAGAGCCACAAAGATGATGAAGGGGCTGGAATATCTTCCTGAGGAGGAGAGGCTGAGGGAGCTGGGTCTCTTTAGCTTGGAGAAAAGGAGGCTAAGGGGTNACGACAATAAATGACAATTTGTTAAGATGTAGTATTGCAATTGTTTGCAACTTTCTGTGCATGCTCTTAATGTACTAGGCCAAAGCATGATTTTTTTTTTTTTGGCCAAAGCAAGAGGCAGCAGAAAGGTACAAAAAATGCAAGAGCCTAGAGCAGCATCTCTTCCCTTACTGCAGTCAAACCATCAGCTTGGCCTTTGCAGGAACAGGCAGGAAAATTCCTCAGATACAACAAAGAGCACAGTATGTGCCAGCCTGGTGCTGGCTTCCCATGCCACCAGAGACAACAGGTGAATCAAAGCAGGAGAGACCCTTAGGGTGAGCAGGCAGACTCAGGGAGAGTAGGTGTCCATGACTCCCTTTCATAGCCGCAGGACACAGAAAAGACCAAGCTAAAGACCACATAAGCAGAATTACTTCATCCAGTCCCTAAATGGTCTTGCCATATCTCCCCAGTTCCTCCCTCTTACAGCTGCCTTCATCCCCATTATTTGAAGCCTTACAAGCTTCCCCATCTTCTGACAGCCACAGCTCTGTGTCCAAGCTGGAAAAGGAGAAAGAGACAGGGGAAACGAAAAAAGGAGTTGTTCCACAAGCCAATGAAATGCAACTGTGAACATAGTTCCCATGGTAACAGCAGGATCTAGGGAAGAAAAGGGAATGTAAATCAGATTATCAAAGGGATGAACAGGGAGGGATGAACAAACCAGTTGCACCCACCATCCCAGACAGTCTGCTCAAACACCACCTGCACTGCGTGCCTGAGCACTGAATCCCCTCCTCACCTTAAGGCCTTGAGACCTTCCTCTGCAGCTGTTCACTTTGCTCCAGCCATGCAGTGAGGCAAGGTCCCTCCAGTTTATGGATGTCACTGAGGGAGTCCTGCAGCCATCACTTCCAGCCCAGAAACTTCCCCCTGAGTGGAGCAGTCTCTATAATTGATGCAATATATTACTTTCACTGTCTGACATCTTAACCATAAATGAGGAGGACCCTCAAAAATGCCCTGAACATAAAAAAACAAAGGAGAAGTAATTCACAAGACCCAAGATTTATGCTCCTCCACCCACAGGGGAAACAGAGTACTCCTCAGTGACATTCTAGCAAGGACTCACAGTTTGCAGAGTGAATACAGTCAAATCAAGGTGGCTTTCAATAAAGTCAGGAGAAGTACAGCAACTTGCATGAGAGGGATTTAAACCAGCACATCCAACAGCAGAATAGCCTGTTCCAGAAGGGTTCCCAAGCACGGGAACAATCTTCTCACCCTGAGAAAGGACTTCAGCATGGCAGCTGCTCTTTAAGTTGGACTCTCCCTGCGCTGCTAGGCTGCTTGCTGCACACACTGTCTGCTGGTGCTTTCCAATCTGGAAAGGGTTAAACCTCAAAAGCACCTCCTGGGGTTTTGCTACTTCTTTTCTGCTGTTTTATTTCCTCAGAGATCAGCTGCCCGGATCTGGCTTGACCTCACAGCAGAGACCACAGCCACCCTCACTGCAGCACAGATTGGCTGTGTATGTGGGAAGGGGCACGAGAGGGACACAGGGAGACAGATTTGCTGCTCCGGAGCCCTTTTGGAAACAGACATGAATATTTCATGACAGGGAGAGGATTTTTCAGCAGCATCATGCAGATGTAGATCTGTGCTGTGCTGCCAGGGACACAAAAGAATCGACCCCAGGTCAGCACTCTCCAACTCCCAGGGAGGCCACAAAGAATAGAAGCCCCCCAAACGGTAAAGGGCCCTCCTCTGTGCATGTTTGCTGTGCAGGCCCAGCAGTAGGAGGAGCCACAGGTGATGCCAACAGGTCCTTCACAAACCTGCCACTGTCCCTGGCAGCAATATCCTGGCATAGAAAGCTGCACTCTTGGGAGGGGTCAAGAGACAGCCCCGACAGTCTCCAGGAGATCCCTAGTACCATAACGCCCCATCAGAATACTGTGCCAGCCCCACGATAGAAGATGTCACCAGATGGTCACTCCTAACCAGGAGTGCAGGTTTCAAGAAAGGCACAATATCCAAACTGGAACCAACAAAGACTTCTCTAAGGGCTGGAATTCATTTGGCGAATGGATTCAGGCACTCAATACAACTTCCTCTGTTCTACAGGAGAGTGAGGTTCAAGATTCCTGTTTGGACTCCTCGCAATATGTAGAGCAGCTCTTGTCTCAGGGTGTCTGAAAGTCTGTCTCCAGAGCATGAGTAGAGGGCAGAAGGAACAAGGACTGGATAGCATGACAGGGGACTGCCTAGAGCAGGGCTAAGCTCATCTCTGAAACTCTCAAGCATGATCTGGCAGAAAAATAGTAAGGGGAATAGGAGTAAGGTGTATTCCTATTGGCAAGCCTGTGTGGAGGGAAAAAACAGCTGTCCGCGTTCAAGTCCCCCAAAATCCAGCCCTGCAGCAGTGATGCCAACAGGAGGGAGGAGCAAGATTTCAGCAAGGGGAGCTTGTGGAGGACCACGGCTCTGGAAGTTAGTTGAGACAAAGCTGCTACGCTTTTCTTGGACATGAATTTGAGTGGGAGGTGTTTGGTACTGCTGATACATTTTTCCTCACACACAGTTCTTCCACATGAGGATGAACTGTTAAGCACTGACAGTGCATCTGTCAAGATCGGCTCTAGAAACCAAATGTTCTTGAAAATAAAAGAAAAACATGGTGTGTTCGCCCTTCATTTTCCCTGCCATTCAGTTCCTAGCACCATGGAGAAAAGCCAGGTGGGGCCACACCCAAGAGTGGCTGCGTTTAAAGCACTCCTTTGCACGAAAGATGCAGTAGGCTGAGGCACAAGAAGTTCCCCAAGGATGGCAAGATTCAGCAAAAGGGTGGCATGACAATGTCAAGCTTGTTTCTACTGATAAAATAAGGCTTCAAGAAAAGGTTCCACAAAAGATCTGGGGAGAGGGCTCTTCCCAACTCCTCTCCTGCTATGTGTTTTCTTTTTACAGCTGCATTTCTGTCCTCCCTCCCACAGCAGTTATCTTGGGCTTAGAGCGAACAGGGAGCCTGCTTCTTCAGAAGGATCCTGCACCTAGCAGACAACACAGGGATCACCATGGACTACAAGCTTTGGAAGAGGACATCCCTGCAAAGAGAGAAAGACGATGTTTCTCCAAGGTCACAAAATCTTTTCTTTAGAGGAAGAAGAAACAGAAAGGCCAACGCAGTCTCCTCACTTGACTCCCTTTAATTAGTAACCATCTGGTTTTGAGAAGAGCTGTCAAGCAATGTAGAGCATTTGGCAAGCTTCCTCAGCTGCTGCTCTCCTAACTTCAGTTCTTCTTGGAGACGCTTTAAGCCCTGAGATGCCAAAAGGGAATAAAAAGAAAAGCAAAAGAGAGAGCGCGCAAGTGAAGCCAAAGAGCAAGGATGCAGTATGACCCAGATAGTGAGTCATTCTCCCATTCCAGTTCCAGGTCAGGCATCAAATTGAAAATGTTGCTGGCTATCCAATAGCTGGGAAACCTCCAGCCCAGGCAGCCACGCAGGAGAAACTGCAATACCTGAAGCACCATATTTCAAACAAGCCACTACAAGTCCCTCAACATTTTCTGGAAGTTGAGCTGCTCAGTTTAGTGTCCTGGCCAAATTCCAACTTTGGCAATTACTTTTTATCTTCCTAAATTCACTCTCATACTCACTTCTTCTTTGTCCCAACCATGGTGTGACAGCACTGTGTGTCTGCAGCCACATGTGCTGCTCCAGCACAGTGTTCATCCATCAGGACACAGACAACCTTAAAAAGAAATTCACTATGCTCAACACATGGAAGCTGGGATGTTCCTCCACAAGTTTTCTCCTGGTTCTGCCTGATGCCACACTGCTCAAATAGAGGGGTGCTGCTCTCTAACAAGAAATCTGCCAGTGCAAGGGGAGCCTTTCGCCTAGTTTTTGAACAGAGCAAGGAGGCATGCTAGCCACTCTTCTCTGCAGGCTCCCAGGCTACCTCACTCTCTGAGCCATAGCAGCTCCAGTCCCTCAGGCATGCTCTGCCAGTACAAGCCCTTTTGCTCTTTTCAGGGAGGCAGCCGCACTGGTAGCAAAGCTGGGAGGCAGGAACAGGGCTGCAGCATTTTTCTGAGCACCGCCTGCCTCATTAACATGCTGCACATGACTCAAGCAGCTTTTAGATTACTCCTTCCTGACTCTGGGACCTCATGCATGAGTCAGAGGCTTGCACATTTGTTTCCTCTGATCCCTGTAAGCCCCCAAAACATGGCAAACTATATTTTGAATAGTTCCCTTAACTTCTGTATGCAGACAACCTTCTCACTTCTGTGAAGAAGCGGAGTCATTCTGCACTCCCCCAAACAGCACCATGAACACAAGGACCACCACCCTCTTTTCTCACAGATGCATTCAGATTTTGAAGTACCCAGCTCAGGAACTGTCTCACATCCACTTCTTTTCAGAGGATGAGCACACTGATCTGATCTGACACAGAGAGGCACTTAGGCAGGCCAGTGTCTCCTGGTTTGTGTTGGAACAGAACTGATTCTGCTTGATGATTTTGTTTGTCAGCTGAAGGTCCTCTAAGTAACTGCATGTCTGAAGCTGGCAATACAGTTTTGTACAAACACTGCCTGCTTCCAGCAGTGATTAGGCCTAATATTTGGGTTTACTGCTGAGGATTGGTATGGAAACCAGGGCCACTGCTGAATTCTGTGTCTCACATTGGGGGGGGTGAGGTAAAAGTCTGCACCTACAGGGAGAAGTAGGTAGGATAGGTGACTCTAACCTGACCAACTAAGTAGTCCATTCCATATACGTCACACTCGATATAAAGCTGAGGGTCAGTTCCCTCTTCTTCCTTGCTTCCTGCTCTTCTGCTTTTCAAGGGCCCATCTTTCCTGCTTCTCTCTGCCTTTTGCTCCTGAATTCAGCTCTAGGATCCAGCCCCTGAATCTGACTCCCATCTGCTGCTGGAGGCCTCCTGTCACAATATCAGTGGGGATGGTGACATAGTTACTATGAAGGGGGGTTTGGATTCGGTGCTGGTTCTGCATATATTTGCATATATATTTCATCTATTGTTACTATTTTCATTAAAGTAGTTTTAGTTGATTTTTTTCCAAATCTACAAGACCTTCTCTCTCTCTCTCTTATTCCCTTTCCCTTCCCGCGGAGAGGGCAAAAAGGGGGTAGTGGAGAATATCTGTCACTGGGTGGTGGTCAATCCAGCCCTAACCCCCAACAGCCAGAGAGAAACACACATGGGGCATCAGGCCTGGACCATCTTCCCATGTGTCCTGGTTTGGGTTAGAATACAACTAATTATGCTCAGTGATTTTACTTTTTAGTTGAAGCTCCTCTAAGAAACTGCACTTTCTGAAGCTAGCTGCATGTTTTCACAGACACTGCCAGCTTCTAACAGTGATAAGGCCTAATGTTTAGCTTTACTACCAGGGATTGGTATGCAAAGCAAGGTGACTGCTAAATCTTGCGTCTCATGTTGGGGAGTGCAGGGTAAAGGCTGCACCTTCAGGGAGGAGTAGACAGGACAGGTGACCCCAAACTGACCAACTAGAAGTATTCCATCCCATATATGTCATATTTGATATATAAACTGGGGGTCAGTCCCCCTTGCTAGGTTCCGTTTCCCTTGTTAGATTCTGCTTCCCTTGCTAGATTTC
Source organism: Galbula dea (assembly GCA_013399015.1). Taxonomy (NCBI): domain Eukaryota; kingdom Metazoa; phylum Chordata; class Aves; order Piciformes; family Galbulidae; genus Galbula; species Galbula dea. The sequence continues at coordinate 155,410 of VWZX01000495.1, forward strand.
TCTTGGGGGATTCAGATTCCAATTCCTGATTCCCTTGCAAGATTCCCTTTCCGAGATTCCTGATTCCCCGATTGCTGGATTGTTCTCCTGCGCTGCGGTGATCCCTAAGTTCCTGCATCCAGTACCAGGATCCAGCCCCTGAGCCTGACTCTCATCTGCTGCTGAGGCCTACTGCCGCAGTATCAGTGGTGACGTAGTTACCATCAAGGGGGGTTTGAGTTTGGTATTGGGTTCTGTACATATTTGTATATCTTTCATTTAACATCATTATTATTATTAAAGTAGTTTTAGTTTTATTTTCGAATCCACAAGGTTCTCTGTCTCTCTCTTATCCCCTTTCCCTTCCCAGGGGAGGGGGGTAAGAGGGAAGCGTCTGTCATTGGGTTGGTGGTCCTCGACAGCCTCGACCCTCGACAGCTTTTGGCACCCAATGTGGGGGAAGATTAGAGTTCTGATTAATTGCCCCAAATCAAATTCCAGTTTGTGTAGTTAAAAAAGTGTCAGATCTTTTTTTCTGAGAGTCTTTAAGGATTAGAAGTTAAAACAAACTGCTTGCATCGTGATAGAGTGGCTGAAAACAATATTGTTTCAACTCCTAATACAGTCAATTTTGGACACAATCCAAGGGTGGTATTTTTCATTGTTCAGTACCCATTCTCATTTCTTGGGTTGGTGTTTACTTGTTCTGACTGCTTATCTCAGATGTACCCATTACCAACCCTGTACACTCTTTACCACTATGTTATTGTGCTTAGTGCTGGTTTACATTGCACTTATGTGGTTGAGAGATGTGTCTCTGTACTATGGAGGTTATCTTGTGGATTTGGCTACTATCAATTTCTCTCCAGGCTGTTATACTTTTTTCGGTAATCTGAATCCACCTGAGTCAGAGATTCCACTCAGTGTTGGAGATTTCATATACAGTTATATTGAAAATATCTCGTTGCCTTAAAGCTGTCGAGGGTCAAGGCTGGGCTGACCACCAACCCGATGACAGACGCTTCCCTCTTACCCCCATCGCCCCCCACCCCAGGAAGGGAAAGGGGATAAGAGAGAGACAGAGAGCCTTGTGGATTCGAAAATAAAACTAAAACTACTTTAATAATAATAATAATGTTAAATGAAATATATACAAATATGTACAGAACCAAATACCAAACTCAAACTCCCCTTGATGGTAACTACGTCACCACTGATACTGCAGCAGTAGGCCTCAGCAGCAGATGAGTCTGGTTCAGCCTTGATCGTGACACCATGAAATTCAACACAGCCCATTTACACTGAGGAACCAAACGCAGAAGGTTGTGGATACAATTCCTCTTCTTGGTTTCCCAACCTTAGCTGGGGAAAACAAAGCTTTTCCTTTACAATATATGCTCCATTCAAAGCCACAGGAACCTCTGTGCAATACTTCCATCTTCCATGCTGCTTCTCCACAGCCTTTCTTCCTTGTCTATTAGCACTATGCAAAGCACCAAACTGCCAACACCAATAAGACTTCAGGCAGAAATCCATCTAATTTCTCAGCTCTAGCTCTTAATTAACATGTGAGCTTTAATTACATTTCCCATTTTCATGACAAAATGTCTCTGTCCCGCACCTGTTCTATCTTTCCAAGTTACCCCATCCTACCTAGCTCCTGGTCACTCAGTCCCTGGAGAGCCACATGCCCTGGTCCCATGCCAACAGAGGGAGGTGGAAGCTCAGCTAACAGGTTGGCGCAACATATTGCCAAGGCTGAATTATGCCTGCAGGCTTTGGCTGCAACGAAAGACGTTACAGTTTGAGGGCGGACACAGAAGCTTGGGGAGGTATTAGGGATTTTCTTGTATTCAATGATAAGGATAGGCCACCCTACTGCTGGAGAAGCTCTGTCCTCTAGTCATACAAGGCACAGCAAACACTGCTAGGAAGCTTTGCAGTAACACTTGTCTGGTTCAGAAACCTATGCAGCAAAAAAAACCAAAAAACCACAACACAAAACAACAACAAAATTAAAAGGGGAGAGGGAAACTTTATAACAAATCTCCCCAGTCTCACTGGTCCAGCCACTATAAAAGCAATCACCAAGCCATCCATTTCCTGGAAGAAAGTAAAAACTGGGAAATTCTTCCCTATTCAGTCAGAGGGGAGCAAGCAAGAACCTGATACATCTTACTCAAACATGGGCCTTGCTGCAGTCAGGTTTTCATGAAGCTCAAGCATTTGTCTAAAGGTAACTCAAACTGCCATCACGCTCTTCACAAGTCCAGGAACCTCACTCAGAGGCAGTGTATCATGGTGGAGAGACTGAGTCCTGCACAACATCAATCTTTGATCTACAAACTCAAAATCAGAATCAGCTCTCAGACGAACTATTTTATCTGAATGTGCAAAACTCACCAGTTAGCTGATGGCTGGGTCCACTTACAGAGGTCTGAGAAATGAGATTTTCCTTTTTTTTTGACTTTACACCTCAGTCTTTCAGTGCTCCTCTAAGACAGTCTCCAGCAGCAAACAGTAAGGTAACTGAAGCAAATACCAAGCTACACAACATTTGCTTTACTTTGCAGACAGACTGAAGACAGCAAGCTGCCCACCTCTTCTGTGGCTGAGTTCTGAAGAGTTAGCAATACTTTACAGAGCAGACATGACATCAGGCTCTTGGGACAGAGACAATAACATAAGGGCAGCATTGAGGGGCTCACAACACAAAGGAGATACACAAAGGACTAAAAGTATGGCCCAGACAGAGTCTGCAAGGCAAGGACTGCATGGTCCAAACAGACAGCTAAGTGCATCCTGCATAGCTTGGACAGAAAGAATAGATCCAAGCAGAGCTCCATGCACAGGCAGCAAGCATGCCATGAGCACAAACAGCATATCTGCTGCTCACAAAAACCCATATCCCTCATCTTAGTCCAGGAGGCAAGAAAACCAAGTAATTGCCCAAGCAAGAGAGCGTAGGTAAGTGTGGCAGAAGGGAAGCAATGTCTCTTTAAATGTGACTAAAATATTGTCAATGGATCTGCCATGGTAGAGGAGTTAATCCCCCCCCAGCCCCTCTCAGCCACAGTGATGGGTTAATTAGATGCGAGATGATGCTCCAGTTGCTTAGCAACTAATGGTTTCTGTGGAAACGTCAAAGCACAGCCTTCGGAGCAGTAAGTGAGCAGTGCAGCAGGGCAGGGAAAAATGCCTTAAACTCCTGGACTGATCCTCTCCTCTTGAATAACTACGAGGCTTTGAGGTATTCAAAGAATGAAAAGTAGGTGCCTTAAAGATACAACATCTCTGTTTCAAGTGGCAGTAAAAAGAAAGGGTTTTTTTTTAGTCTGAGCTTTCAGTGACATGATCCTCCCAATCTCGGTGAGTCTCCGTCAGCAGGATGGGTGAAGCTCAATCACACAGAATGGTCTTAGGCAAAGGATCGTGCCCCAGTACACGAGTCATGCTACAGGCAGACAAATGTGACTGCGGCATCGGTTCTCCCACCTCTGGGCTGAAGTGAACACACGCACAGACACACACACACACACTAACATATTTAGATTTTCAGCTCCCATACGCAGCCATGTGCAGGCATCCAGCCTGGCCCTCAACCAAGAGGCAAGAGGAGGTTTCCTCTTGATTCTGCAGCTCCACAAGACATACAAGGCACTGGCTATAGAGAGTCTTACCAGAATAGCAGAGATCAGATTTATTAACCTTAACTCAAGTCTGTCATCTGGTACTTCCTTCAACACGACTGATTCCTACTGCTTTATTGCCACTGCTCTGTGCACCGAGTCAGCACCCCTCTGTCTCTGAGCACTGCAGCCATGACCTGCATCACATCTCCTGTGCTGGCCATGCAGCTGCCCTGCTGCAAGCCACAATCCTGTCATCTAGTGAGCTGAGCAGAGAGCAGCTCTGTTTGTATTTGATAAGAGAGCTCTGGGACATGGTGTTAGCTGGGGTTGTTGATTTAGTACTAGGTGGTCTTCACCCTCCTCGCATGACTCACTGCCTGCTTGCAAATGGCATACTTACGTGTTAAAGCTTTGCAAACATCTCAAACCCTGATGGCATGGGAGGAGGTCTGGAAAGTCACATCACCAAGACAAGTCCTGCTCTGCTCTCCTCTCCTCCCACTCAGCTGCACATTTGTGACAAGAAGCATCCCTTGCACAGTCAGCAGACTGTGCCTTGGGCACTGGCTGCAGCACACGCACTCACTGGTTTTCCCCTTCCCACCTGGAAGGAGACTGGCAGCACGTGCTCTGGTCCACTGTGTGACATCTCATCTTGACAGAAAGCATGCAAAATAGGGAGTAGGACAGAGCCCTCCCTTGGGCAGCAGCTGAGCCAGGAGGTGTCACACACCGCTGCTGAGGGGCACCCAGGCTGGGCTCTGGAAGCCCTATGTTTGTCATTTGAAGCCACCCACTCTGAGATGATTTGTGGCTCCTTCCTTCCCTTGCTGTGCATTACCTTGCACTCCCTTGCAAACCCACGGATGCTACTGGGACACCCAGGAGGGATAAAGCATCCCACCTGTGCCATAGGCTAATTTGGCCACAAGCAAGGTCTTCTACCTGAAGCCCTGCCCTGATCCACCCAGCACTTAGGAAGGTACCAGAGCAGAGTTGCCAAAAAAGTTGTGGGCTGTTTCAGACTCTGTCCCCTATGGCTTTCAAAAGGGGAAATCAAAGGGAAGTGCCGCACTTTGTCCTGTGGGGGAGCAGCGCGAAAGGTGAGCAGTGCAATCCCGGCAGAACCAGTCACTTCAATTGTCTGCCAGCTCACCTTTGAAGTGGTTTTAAAAATCAGGGAGGAGAGGCAGAGACCCAAGTTCAGCTCTTTTACTGCAACTTCACAGAATCTGAGGATGTGGGGGATAAGAGGCCATCTTTCCCCCATCAGAAAAGTAGTGTATCTGTTCAGAGAATAGAACACAGGTGATAAAAAGGGCTGTGATGCTCATCAAGTACCTCTGATGAGTTCTCACATCAGGAGTACACTATGAACAGCTACAACAGTAGCAGCACCTACTTGTGGTACTGACAGAGAGACATCAGACACCTGCAGGATTAACTGGGCACCCCGACACAGCCCCTGGCCCAGTGCCAATAGAGCAATCACCTCTCAGCCACAGCCTTCTTTCTGCCTCCTGTTCTCTCTCCCCCTGCCCACCCATGCTTTCCCTGCTGCCTCTCTTTAACAGAAAGGACTGTTTTTAACCCTAGCCCACGCAAATCCTGGGAGCTCTTTCTGTATTGTAGTGACAGCATCAGCCACTTGCTGCAGCACAGGGAATTGAAGAAATGCCAACACAGCAGGAGCGGCACTGTGTGATGACAAGCCAGGCACCTACTGTACACTCAGTACTAGGAAGATGAGGAAAAGTACCAATTACTTAATTGGAAATTAGTTTCTGTTCTACCAAAGGAAAATAAACCCCAGAAAATATAAAATCCACAGTTGAACATCATGAGCAGTATCCACAAGCCCATAGTCCCCACCAAGTCTACTGCTACTATACAAAGACCATCAGCTGGGCAAAACCAAGACAGAGACAATACTCTCGTATGATCACAGACAAGCAGATGTTACTCTGTACAAATTCAAAGCTTCAGGGGCTGTGGAACACAAGAGCCATTCAAGGTAGACTTGAACAACAGCTTTGAATTGGAAGCCAATTTATAGAGCTCCCCTATCTTAGGGGAGAGGATGAGCTTGGCTCCAACATCTTTCAGAAACACAAGCAAATCTGGTTTCTCTGGCTTGTTGAGAAGACCTTGCACAGCATATTTGTTTGAAGCCATAAGCTTGGCCAGACAGCTCCCTACACATTACATGCACATGCAGAAACACATGCAAAAGTCAGACACCCTGAGAAGCAATTGAGTACACAGAAGCGCAAGCTTATCTCTCAAATCTGAAATATCCTCTCTCTTGATTTGCAAACAAGTCTTCATCTAAAATACCAGGAGATAAGACTCAGAAAGGAAAGGGAAGGGAACTGCACTTGCCCTCTGGCCCCAGCTCGCATCCTTACAAATCTTCCCTGTAGTTCTTGTGGTTATGAGGCATGTGAAAGTAGGAAAGACAGGTTTTTAGCAAAAGCCTTCCCTTAATTGGCTTCCGTGAAGTAATACTTACCTGCAAAGAGGTGGCTTTGAAGAATCCAGGTATCCTAAGCCAAAACACCTCTAGCTAGTCACCTCTCTACATTTTCAGTTCCGTTCATGTTTCAGATAGAGTTGCTGGCTACTTTGGCCTTCTGTACATGTCAGCAGGTTCTCTTCTAACTTCTGTTTCACCTTCCGAAGTTAGAGGGGGACCAAAATAATGAGATGGCTTTAGGACACAAGCATGAGCCTTTTAGCCTTTTCCTAGACTTAGTGTCCGTGGCTGCCACTGTATTTATTTAAAACACTCTGTTTTAAAACCAACACTTCTGTTTCCAGTTTTGCTAGCTTCACCTCACAGACTGGACAGACCACAGGGCTTCTTTCCCTGCTTCTGTTACAGCAGTGCCTCAAATCTCTACCAGTAAGAAGCAAACATTTTCACATGGAAGAATGCTTTCCATCCTGCAGCAGAGGCAGGAAATGTTAGCAAGCTCTTTTCACACTTTTCTCTGGAGAGTGTCTAAGTACAACTATTCAGGGCTTCTCTATCTGGAGCACTATATTATGTTATATCCTATCCCTCCCCTTCCCTTGTTCTACTTACCAGTTTCACAGACCTGTGCAGCCTTTCCTGAGAAGGTAGAATCTTGGGGGAGGATGGGAGAAAGGAAACTCTCATCAGCTGCAGGCTGTTTCTCATCTCCTTTAATGCTCTGTAGTAGCTTTTGCTGGATGGACCCCACCTCACTCAGGGGCACCGGCTCTGAACCAGCAACAGGTGAATTCAGTGGCTCCCAGCAAAATGCCAGCTCCCACGGCTTCTTGTGGCCAGTGTGTTCTCCTCCAGCTCTGCTAGCCTGCTCTTTCTTGGGTGCCTCCTGGAAAGCAGCATCCTTCCCACAGACAACTCCATCCCCAGATTTTCTGTCTTTTACTCACATTGGTGCCTCACACCTTGGCCCTTCCAAAAGCCACACCTGGCTGAACAACAAGCGGGTCAAGACACTTCATCTGCATGCAAGGTCTAGCTATCCCAGGGCTGCTTTTACACCCCAAAAATGCTCATGTTGTTCTAAGGTTATTAACATAGCTGCATCCAGTCTAGCATTCTTGTGTGATTTTACTGCTGAAGTACTGAAGGTTATGTGGGTAGGTGAGGCATCAATTGACGGTGCACTTAGATAATCACAGGCTTAATGAGTTACTCTGCCTCAGCTGATGCATACAGTACTGTGTGAGAGTTTCACTTCAGATAGAAAGGGGAAAGCAACTTTGTGGTGTGACAGGTCGAGTGATAAGTGGTAAATTATTAAACTCTAATAGCTGGATTGTTTGCCATATATCCCAAGTCAAATACCAGGCTCCAGTTTCAGGAAGGGGAAAGGGTTTTGAGTGGGGTACACTCAGGCTGTTTGAGGAAAGTAGCCAACTGAGCAGGTCCTGCTCACACCTGAGGAATCTGACAGGTAGCACATCCTCATCTCCACTAACCACTGAACTTTATCACACAAGGGTAGAAAAGCTATGTGACTGTAGTCTTTTGCTTCTAGCAAAAGCAAAGCCTACTAACTTGAAATATGTGGAAATGTGGAATGCCCAACATGAAATGAGCAAACCTTGATACAGTACAAACTATCTTGCCTGCTTTTGTTGAAGAGTCAGAACTGAGCAGGCCAGGTCCTTCGCTGCCCTTTGAGGGTTACCTTTTTTGAGAAAAGCTTGGTTTGGCATTTGACTTGATTTTCAACTGTCCATCTCAAAAGATGCAAACATGCAAAGGGTGAGAAAAGTGACAGCAAACAACGCAGGAACGTCTGGCCCAGAGCACTGCAGAACAAGCCTGCCATGGGAAAAAACACCCTACCCTTTTCTTTCATTGCACAGAAGAAAAACAAACAACTTAAAGCCAAACTTTTGGCTCAAGGGTCACAGAATTCATTTTTGAGCTGAGATTTGCCCAACATTATGACACCGAATATATGGTGCAACCTTTTACAGCAATTGGCAAAACCAGCCTCTTTCTGTCCAGCTCCAAGCAGGCAGCAAGTCCTTTTGCTGTGAGCAAAACCTTCATCCTCCTACAAAATGGTCAACATATGCAGAGAATCTGAAATCAAACTGCCAGCTCTTACTAAGCCAAGGAGTGGATTTTGATTTGTAGTTACTTCCTTTCCATCCATGCCACCTACCTCTCTGATGGTGAGTGGGTGAATAGGATGAGGATGTGTTACAACCACCTTCTTAAAGCACAAACCGCATTGCTTCCCTCGTAATACCTGGGACAGATTAGGCTGAGGCCACACGTGAAAGAAACGGCCGAAGAAACAAAAGCAATTCAGGAAGGTGCGACGTCAAGTGGCACAAGAAGTTTCTCAGGGATGCTCTCGAAAAACACACCCAGTATCTGCTTAACCTGGCTCCTTTCCTCCATTGTGGTACACCCTCACCATTTTGCCGGGGCTGATCGAAAGCAGTTTCCAGTCTTAAACCCCACTATTTCCAGGCAGGCAGGGTGAGATAGCTCCCTAGTACCTGCAAACACATCCCAAGCATGCCATTCATCCCTCAGAGATGCATTCTGCTTCCAGAGGCATTCAGTTTCTTGAACCAGCAAAGTACACTGCAAAGCATAGGTAATGCTGTGATTTTATCAGAAACGGGGGAAAAAAATAGCCTACTGAACACAGGAATGGCTCTTCTATCAAGGCTCCAGCAAAGTAAATGGGCAGAAAACAGAGCCTATGTGGTACCACCTATCCTACTGCCCATCAGCTCATTTACTTCACCAGTGTGGACCATTCACTCACTGGCAAGTGCTCTAATTGGTATTTAGAACTGTGAGACAGAGCTCAGCCTTCACCCACCTGTGTGATATCCTTCTAAAAAAAAGAAATCACAAAATCAAGTCTCTTGGCACAGAGAGCACCTCAAGCTCATGGGGTTCTTTGTGCCATCCTCACAGATCCTGCTGTGCTTTGTACCTGGAGGTTACTTTGCCATACAAAGCAAATGTACTTGAGTTTTCCAAACAAGTCATTCTGGGAAAGCCTGCATTTCAGAAATAGCCTTGAGAACTGAGATATGGTAGCAGACCTCAAACTCCCCCCAACAGCATCTTGGCTTGGATCAGCTGTAGTGTGGCCAGCAGTGCTAGGGCAGTGATTGTCCTCCTGTAGCTGGTACTGGTGAGGCTGCACCTCTAAAACTGTATTCAGTTTTGGGTCTCTCACTCCAAGGACATTGGGGTGCTGGAGTGTACCCAGAGAAGGGCAATGAAGCCAGCAAAGGGACTAGAGCAGAAGTTTTGTGAGGAGCAGCTGAGGGAACTGAAGTTGTTTAGTCTGGAGAAAAGGAGCCTCTCCCCAGTTCCCTCAAATGAGGTTGGAGTGAGGTGGGAATTGGTCTCTTCTCCGAGGTGACTAGTGATAGGACAAGAGGAAATGGCCTCAGGTTGCACCAGGGGAGGTTCAGGTTGGATATTAGGAACAATTTTTCCCCGCAAAATTGGTTAAGCATTGGCCCAGGCTGTCCAGGGCAGTGGTAAAGTCACCATCCCTGGAGAGGTTCAAAAAATGTGTAGACATTGCATTTGGTAACACGGTTTAGTTGCACGGGGTGTTGGGCCGATGACTGGACTTGATCTTAGAGATCTTTTCCAACCTGAATGATTCTATGACTATGAATGCCAGAGTACCACACGTGCACGGTTTTCGTGCGACCCTCACATCCCGCCGTCCTGCAGCAGGACTTCACCGCCTCCGACACTGGCCCCCCCGAGCGGCCGGTGTGGGTCTGCCGCGCCTGCGCCCTGCGGGGCCGCTCTGGGCGGAACCGCGCCGCCATGGCGGTACACTATTGCAGCTTGTGCCGCCGCACCTCCTTCTCCGGCCGCCGGCACCTCTACAGCGAGGGCCACCGGCGGCGGCTGCGGGAGGCGCTGGCCCGTTTGCAGGAGGAGGTGGCGGCGGCGCGGGCGGTGGCGGCGGCCGCGGCCGGAGATGGCGATGGCGGCGGGACCGTGCGGCGATACGACCCTGCTGAGCACGACCGGCGCGTCTGGTGCTTGTGCTGCGGGCGCGGCGTGCAGCGGGACGGGCGGCGGGACGGGCTGGCGCTGCCGCGGGCCGAGCTTCTCCGGCACCTGGCCGGGTGGGTGACCGGGGAGGGGGACCAGGAGGGAACCGGTGGGAGAGGACGGGGTCGTCTCTGACGAATGTGCCGCAGGCCCGAGCACCGCCGGGAGACGGCGCGGTTCTGGCGAGAGAATAGGGCGGAGGCGTCGCTGCAGGAGCGGTTCCTTGTGTCGGCCGAGGAGTACGACCGCTTCGAGCGGGCGCTGGAGCGGGCGGTGGCCGCGCACCAGCGGCAGGAGGAAGAGCGTATCCAGCAGGTACCCCCGGATCAGGCCCGGCCCGGCGCCGCAGCGCCCGCCTTGGTCTCACCCGCTTCTGTCCCCGCAGATGGCGGCCAGCATCCGGGAAGCCGAGCGCAGGCAGCAGGAGACAGTGTGCGCCGCCCTCCAGGTCGGTGAGCTGTATCCTGCCCTGGCTGTGCCCTGGTGGGGACCGGGCCACAAACCGCCACCAGCACGGGGTGCTCTTTAGGAGGGGCTTGGGGGCGGCTGGGTGGACCCTCCTCAGTACCAGAAATACTGTTCTTTTTTTCCTGAACCACACTTAGCTTCAGACAGAGGCACAGCTTTATGCACGACCTTCCACCCCAGCAGGACCCACAAGGTGAGAACCCTTTTCTTTCCTCATACTGCCACTAAGCAGGGCCTTGCTCAGAACACCAGAACGTGCCACAGCCTTTCTCCCTTGCTGCTGCCACAGCTGACGCTGCTGGCAGCAGGATCTTGCACTGGCTAAGATCCTCCACAGACTTTTATCTGTAGTAGGCACCAGAGCTGCAGGAAGATTACCATCCATAGGTAAGCACCAACAGCCATTAAGACAAGCACAGAGGTGACATACACACATTTAACATTATTGTGCCCCAAGAACACCTCTCCTTTTCCTTCTTACTGAAATGCTCTTCAAAGATGAACTTGGCTCTGGACAATCGTTGCCTGCCTAGCTTCGGCCATCACTTACCTCAGACTGCCTCTGTTCCAGGGACTTCTCTCACGATGCAGAGCAGCCTGGCCCCAGTGGGATGCAGACAGGACCTGACCTAAACTGGAAGGAACCAGGCCAGGCTTTGACCTTCATTGGCCACCAGGTAGGGGTGACTCGCTGATAAATCTTGACCTAAATGTAAATGCAAGTCACATACAACATTACAAAGCAAAACAGGGGCTGCAGGCACCATCACTGAAAGAGGCAGCTCTGCAGATTCAAGCAAGCAACAAGCTGAGACATTTAGTTACCCAGTGTTAACTTGGGTTTCATTAAGCAAACATTCTTTAACATACCCCCAAAAAACCAAATGCTGCTTAAAGAAAATAGAGTCTCCCTCTCTCTGAAAGGGAACATGCACAATACTATTCTGTTTAGAGATACTCTTAAAAGCATCTCTTTCTCATTGGGGTTTTACGTTTCCATTAACAGGGAACAGAAGGGAAGGGAAATGTTCACACAGGTAATCATACTAGTTTCATGCCTCCTTTCTTGCTGCCCTATGGAAGACACTTGGCTTGCAAATGAAACGGGGAAACTGTAAGAAGTTCTGAAGCAGTAACAGCATAACCAGGAGGTGCCCACTCTTTGGCCACACTCTTCTGTATTGTGAACGCTGTGCTGGTGCTGCTGCCATGTGGGCTGTCTGTTTGGGGTATGATCTGCCTGACCAGGGCATGCAGCTGCTTTTTCTCACAAAGCCCAAAGTTTGCTTTTCCTTCACTGCTGACTTGGCATGGTGAGCTGCAGGGAGAGGGGGAAGAGGGGAGGCTTTTCTCTGTCTCAAGCTCAGGATAACTTCAGTGCCCAAACACATTTTCCCTTGACATCTAGGAGCAAAACCTCCGTGGCTAACTGAGGAAGTGGATGGAAGTAAACAACAAATCGGACCGTCATATGAGGAGTTTCTCCAACAAAGTGAGCAAGTTGTATACATTCCAGTTAACCTTCCATTCACTTTACCACACTGAAGAATCAAGAACAGTTTGACTGAAAACCTTTCACTGAACAAAGCATTTTTTTAGAGGAGAAGCAGAAGCTGAGAAAGCTTCCAGCGGAGCGCGTAGGTGCCAACTTTGACCATACCTCTCAGACAGGCGACAGCTGGCTCCCCTCCTTTGGGCGGGTCTGGAATCATGGCAGGAGGTGGCAGTCCAGGTGAGCATCAGGGCAGCATGGAGCAATGGCAAGCACAGCGTTTGTGGCTCCCTTCCATGCAGGCTACTCACAGAGCGGGCTTTGCGGTGGAGGCAAGTGCAAGATGACATTTTTCCACACAGAAGAGTCATGCCACGCAGCACTCAGTCCAGGCAGAGTGTTGCTCCCGCATCATGGCTGCCTTGTTAAGCTTGGCTTACCTTTCAGACCTATGTACTGTCCTGCTGGCACCTCTAACTGCTGGAGATCTGTACCAGCTAGCTGAAGAGACTGCCACAGCTCACTGAGATAGCAGAAAACAACCCAGTGAGCCTCTGTTCTGAAACACTGTGTAGCACTACCTTAGTCCTTTGGTGAGGCAGCGTTCATTACCTGTTTCTTAAAGCCTTGTGAATTCTGACTTCTACACTCTCTTTCAGGCATCAGTTTAGAACTGAGTCAGGGGAAAAGAAGACAAAAAGGTGAACAGAAGAGGAGCACTAAAGATACCAAGCTCTTAACTGTTATGGAAGGGTGGTATAGCTGCAGCTGTGGTGTCACTGCTGCCACCAGGTAGCACTGTTATTTAATACATACATCCATCTACATGTGTTCAGTCCCTTGGAGGCCAGAGTGACCACACTGTATTATCAAGTTGAGCACTGTTACTGAAAGCGACTCTGCCAGGGAGTGCTGCAGATCCACTCCCCAAAACATACACGCAGTGTGTATTTGGGCATCCAAGTTCTGGAGTCTCAGACTACCCACAGGCAGACCCTGCCAGCAAGGAAGGTCTTCTGCCTGTGCCCCATCTTCCATCACCAGAAAGCCTAGATCATGCAGTATGCACTGCCCCCATCCTACACTGACAAGGAGCATGACACTCCATGAAAGAAACAAATGTTTGAGAAATAAACTTTAATTACCTGTGTTAGTAACTGAAACTTGTTTCAGATATGGGACCTACCCTTAGGGTAACTGATGCGATGTGCCTGATGAGTCCGTTCCAATTTATATTACTTTCACTTGTTCTGCCTCACCTAAGTACTCCTTAGTAGAAGAAAGAAAGCCTTAAAGACCTTTGCTGTACACAGATCTTACTTTTCTCATTTAAATAAAATACTTATAGCCTTACTTAGAGCTGCTTATCTGCATCCTCATTAGACTCTCACCTCACAGATGCTGCTGCCTTGTTCAGAGAGATCTGTGGGCAAGGCTTGTTTAGAGGGAGTTTTAAGTAACAATATACCACTAGCACCTTCCCTATCTACAATGCAAGAAGCAGGCTACAATTCTTTCCCTACTAGAACTGCACGTGTTTTAACATCACTGGCTACTGTAGGTGATGAAGAAGCTCACACAATACAAAAGTATGTTGACAGTACATTCCTAACACTCTACAAATGCACACACTGGCTGGTAAAGTGCCAGAATCCGCTATCAGTAACATGTCAATAATGAAACATACACGTTCTTGAAAAAGCAAGAAAATTATTTCAGTGATTTTATTGTGTGCACCTACGTATGACACATAGCTGACGAGGTCACTGGAGAACCTGCAACGCAAGAAGTCACAAATCAGACAACCAAGTCAAACCAAGAGAGCGCAAAGCCAACAGGCCGAAGGCTCTGCTCCAACAAGAATACCGTCACGGTACCCCATGACAGCAGGGAGGACATGTGCTCGTGTACCCAGAAGCCCACAGAGATGGGAGAGCACACACATGGCTTTCCTGAACCAACAGGCAACAGGGACAAAACCCACAAACTGTTCCTTAATTCTGGAGAACTGATGTTTCCAGTAATGCCAGCGAGGAAGCAGCTGAGAGCGTGACCAACGTGCTCTGAATGGACAGAGGAACAACCCACCCAGACCTCTATGGGAGCCGTTTATTAAACTGTGTGTTCATTAGCCCCTGACAAAGCACAACTCTGGTTGTGCTCTGCTGCAGAGCCTGCCTCTCACCTCCCTATGCATCCTCCCCGGCAGCAGGTGCATCGCCACCTTTTGTGTTTCTGGTGTAGATCACTTGGGCTCGGTGCTTGGACACCAGTTTGATCAAACCTAAGAGAAAAAGAAATCACTTGAGCACGCACGTGTACTGGAGGATGCCAGGGATGTCACAGGCCCTTCTACAGCAGCAGACCAGATATGCAGTAGGAAATACCACTGTACCAACACCACATATGCTTATACAGGGCTTTTGTCCAGGTGTGGCAGTGGTTGCATCACAATTCATCCTCCTAGCAGCATTTTCTGAGTATAGCAATGCCACTGAATGCAGCAGAGCTCCCTACTTTGGAGCACTGTGAAATACAAGCTAAGGGAGTGGCTGATCAAATACATGCCACCTTGTGTACTTCAGATGCAGTGCAAAATCTTCTAGGTGAGCAAGGAGAAGAAAATACCCAATTCAAACAGTTTTATGTTCTTCCACAGTTTTGAGTGCCTACCTTTGCTGAGCAGCTCTTGGAGTGCAGCCCTAGCCAGGGAGCCTCGAATCTTCAGCCTCTCTGAGACAACTGCAGGTGTGATGAGTTTGTAGTTGGGCACTTCTTTGCACAGTTTGTCATAGGTGGCTTTGTCAAACAAGACAAGATTGTTCAACTTGTCTCTCACTTTCCCCTTGGACCACTTCTACTTGAAAAGAGGGGGGAAAGAAAAACAAGCCCAAGAACCTAAGCCATCTTCCAAGCAGTAACAAGAGATCGACCTTTAGGATGCCCCAAGAACTGCACCATCAAACATCCATATAACATCCCCTATTGAAGGACTAATGAAATACACAAAATTGTCTCTACAAATGTGTATGTTGCAGATCACACATACGGTGTCTCTCAGTAAGAGGCCTAAAGCCTTCCGGTTACTTGGATTTAAGACCATCGTGCCAGATGAACAAAGAGCTCTTCTAACATGGCAGTACCCACCACCCTCCCACACCACAGCGCCAGGAGAACCCTGCCAGCTACTCCTTAGCCCTGGCCACACCGCACACATGGACGGCCTAGGGAGTCCCACCAGTCTCCTCCGAGCCGGTAGGCTCCCGCTCTCCTTTGCTGTGCTCCGCATGTGCGCCCGGCTGCCCCCATCCCTCACCACCCCCAACCTTTCACGGCAGGCTCTGGAAGGGCCGCGGCCCAGGGCCCGTCGCCAGTAAGGCCTCCTAGGCAAACGCGGCGCAGGCTACGCCGGCTCCTACCTTTTTCTTGGCCTTTCCACCGGACTTGTTGACCGGGTCTTTGTCCTTCTTGGCGGACTTGCCCGCGTCCTTCTTCTTCTTGTCGTCTTTGGGCGGCTGCGAGGCAGAGGGGCGAGAAAGACGGGACGGTGAGCGGTGTCGAGCGGGGACGGCCGCTGCGGTAGCTCCCCGGAGACCCCCAGCCTCAGGGATCCGCTCCCGCCCGTCCCAGGGCACCCCCACGGCCGCTTCCCGCTTACCATCCTGCTCCCCCAAGATGTCTGCCGAGAAAGGAAGCACCTGGCGCGAGGCGCGGGCAAGGCCCCACGCGCTTCGAGACTTCCGGGGCGTTGCGCGACGTCACTTCCTGTCAAGCGAGAGGCCAGTTCCGGGTCGCGGCGGGCGGCGCTATGGCCATCTTCAGCGTTTACGTGGTGAACAAGGCCGGGGGTCTTATCTATCAGCTGGACCACTACGCGCCCCGCGCCGACAGCGAGAAGACCTTCAGCTACCCGCTCGACCTCGTCCTGCGCCTGCATGACGAGCGCGTCGTCGTCGCCTTCGGGCAGCGCGATGGCATCCGCGGTGCGGCGGCGGGCGGGGAGGAGCGGGCCGGGGGGGGAGAGGGGAACCGGGCTGAGAGAGCCGAGTGATCGACCCCGCGCTCTCCCCGCAGTGGGCCACGCCGTGCTGGCCATCAACGGCGCTGAGGTCAATGGGCGCTTCACGGCGGACGGGAAAGACGTGCTGGAGTTCCTGAGCAACCCTGCCAACTACCCGGTGTCCATCCGTTTCGGCCGCCACCGCCTCTCCTCCAACGAGAAGCTCATGCTGGCCTCCATGTTCCACTCGTGAGACGGGGTGGGACGCGACGGGATGGGGACGGTGTGGGCAGAGGGGCTGGGAGCGCTGAAGGCCCTCTCCCCACAGGTTGTTCGCCATCGGATCACAGCTGTCCCCTGAGGTTGGGAGCTCCGGGATCGAGATGCTGGAGACCGACACCTTCAAGCTGCACTGCTTCCAGACACTGACAGGTACTGTGCGGCTTCAGGCAGTGGGCAGCGCTTTGCTTTGCCAGAGCGGTCAGTGGATCTCAGCCTTCCTCCTGTTCTGTCACTGTGGCTTCAGGGATCAAGTTCATGGTTCTTGCTGACCCGAGGCAGGCAGGGATAGACTCCCTTCTCCGGAAGATCTATGAGATTTACTCTGACTTTGCACTAAAGAACCCTTTCTACTCCCTCGAGATGCCAATCAGGTGAGGAAGACTCCACTTCCACTAACTCAGCCGCAACCCCTTGCTACTCTGCCTGTGCAGTAACAAATGGTGACAGCCCTTGGGTGAAGTAGAAAAGCTGACCCAGAGGCTGAGGAAAGGGAGGAAAACAAAGCACGTTGCTGCAGGGATGGGACACTGACCTGTGCATCTTCCACCACTGCTCTGCTGGGGATGTGCTCTTCATTGGTACAATCCCCACTGTCCCAGTGTAACCTTGGAGCCTAAGGAAGAAGCTTTAACCATAATTAACAGCCAAGCCAAAGTCTGACAGCACATAGGTTGCTGTCTCACGATTTACTGAATCTCTCCTTGAAAACTGCAGGGCCAAAAGATGGAGAGATCCTGTCTTCATCTGTTTGTAGGTAAAATCAACCTCTTCTGCTTTTCTGACTGTTTTAGATGCGAGTTGTTTGATCAGAATTTGAAACTTGCACTGGAGGTGGCAGAGAAAGCTGGACCCTTTGGACCAGGATCGTAGGCAAAGCCTCACCTGTTGCAGAGACTCCTTTCCCCAACGAGAAGGACCTCTCTTCCCTGGCAGGCTGCTCCTGGAGCACTCTCCTCTGCAACAGAGACTGCATGTTCCCAAAACATGCTTTGTTATCTTTCAAGATACCGTTTTATTTTCTTTGTTGTGAAATTCACCTTAAACAGACTCGATGCTACTGTTTATACTGGGCCATAGGCTTACTCTGCTACTGCAGCTTCACTGCCCTGGGAGTCAAGAGAGAGGAGTTGTGGGTCTGAGGCCTGACCACAGTTGATAGTCTCCTTCATTTCATAATTGTACATACGTATTTTTCCTGTATAGCTCTAAGTTATGTTTTTTGCTGAGGGCTTTTGTGTAGAAGTAGTAAAGTTCATTAAAGAGGTGGATGGCTGTTTGTCTTCTGTTGGCAGGGTCAATTTCTGCCAGTAGCACCTCAAGGATAAGCAGGTTTGGGTGGTTCTGCTTCTGCCACTCTCCGAGACAACCAGAGCCTGTATGACACTGCTCCATTTTTATTTCACAGATAGTAGATTGTATAATTAAATACAAAATATAATTCACTTCCATTGTTTTAATTAAGGCTGGCTACCTACTCTTGCAACCAAGCTGTTCAGCAAAGTACCTATGTGCAGGTTCTTTGTGAGTGGAACTTGCCTCTTCCAGGACCCTAAAGCAGTAAATTCTTCCAGGGGAAAAAAACCCAAGAATATTCAACAAAATCCTAGTTAAAAACCTGAGTCTGTTTATTGCAAAGAGGCTGGGCCTGACTGAGCAAGGCTGTCAGCACGGGCCAACACTCAGATACACCAAGCCCCAACCCACAGCCACAAGAGATGCAGCTCTTGACCAAAAACATCCTAGACTACCAAAAAATACAAGCCACTGCTAGAAACAGGTGTTTTCAGGGAACCCAGCTGCAAGCTGCTGTGGCAATGCCTGCTGCAGAGTCAGTTTTCCTGGATGATTTGCCAAGTGCTCACTACGAGCTCCTGGCAGCAGCTGCCTCCCTGCAAATCATTAACACTGTACGCAGAAACTGCACTGAGCAGGATCTGTGCAACAGAAGGAGCTGCTCTAAACACTCTCCCCTGAAACACAAACGATTTCTTGGAATTGTGCCTATTTCCAGGCTCTGTGGAGAGCCACAGAACTGCATCGGCTCTCCACTCACCTCCCTCGCTCCCTACAGTTCATTCCAAATAAAGCTCAAACCACACTGCTCTGAGGTCAGCCGTGAGGATGAACAGTAGTCACCATTGTCATCATCAGTCATTGCTCTGTCACTGTTCCAGGGCCCAGAGCCTGCAGGCAGCTCGCACCTAAGCAAACCAAGACCTGCACTGACAGCAGCTGGGTGTGATGAACGAACACTTGGTGTTGCTGCAGTGTCCTGCAGCAACGAGGCTGAATCAACAGTTAACAGCCGGAGACAAAACAGTAAGGATGAAACTAAGTGTGACAGCACCAGGAGCCAGCTGTTCCAGAGAACTTCTAGTGCTGAAGCTTGGGCTGTGAAGCTTCACCACAGTGCTGTGAGGAGGAGGTATGGTAAAATCATCACAAATGTAAACTAGCTGAATTATCACATCTTGAGGAAAAGATTGATCACTAGTAGGAACCTTGTGCCCTCAGGCACATGACAGTGGATGAGAAATTGAGACATTTTTATCTAGGTTGCAGCAACAGGTAAACTCGCTCCTAGGCCAGTTAAACAAAATTGAGCATCATTCACATTAGGGTGGGAGCATCCTCACTGAGCAGCTTATCCTCAGTCAGCCTTCCTAGGAATGTGGCCCATCTTGGTGCGGATGTTCCGCAGGAAGAAGAAAGCCACCGTGCTAGCGGTACAGGTGATTTCGGCTACCCAGAAGGCTGTGGCCCAGCTGTAGTACTTAGCAATGGTACTGAAGGGTAGTCCAGCCAGAAAACCCCCAACTGCAAGGAAAAACAAATAGAAAATGAGCGATGCTCAAGCATCTGAGTTTTATCTGCCAATACTTGTTTTTGCATGTATAAAAATTCTCAGGCCTCGTTTGAACTTAAAGCATAAGGAAAAAACCCCACTGGGTACAGCAGGAAGCACCCCAAGGCTTCCAGCTCTGCTACCTCTGCTGCTTAGGTTGCTTCCCATGGTCGGTAACGTGACACTCAGGGCTTAGAACACGCTTGAGCCAGAACACACCCAGGTTTTGTTGGTTTTTGGCATTACTCACCATTGGCCATGAGGGCCACTATGGCATGGGAGGTGCCGCACAGGTTGGCAGGGGCGCTTTCGTTGGCTATGACCCCAAACAGGGCGATCGGCCCATATGAGGAGAACCCAAACACAGCTCCCAGAGTCAGGATCCACAGCTGTCGAAACAAGTTAAGATCAGAAACAGGATCTGTGCATCTTACCGCTGTCAGTCACCAGCTGCTGACAAATCTCAGATCCTATGTGTGGTACAAAGGGGATTTGGCATTTTCAGGCTGACATCAGTTCCCTGCCTGCAAGCAGAAGACCTTATGCCTGTGACAGACCCCACATACACAAAGCCCAGCTGCATGGCCACCACTGTCTTGCTGGCCAGCGTGATGAGCTCTCCTCTCTCCTACACCGTGTCCATACAACGTGTGTCGCTTTACAAGAGAGAACCAGAATGTTAAAAGAGAGATGGTCAGTGAGCCTGTGAAATCACAGGAACGAGCTGTGACTCTACTTGCTTTTAAAAATAATCCTTGAGACACCAACTAAAAGCTTTTCTCATTTCAGATGCAAGCAACTGGTCAGAGCATCTTTGAGAGAAGCCACTATCTGATAACCTCCATGTTCCTAAACAAATGCAGA
The DNA here is from genome assembly GCA_013399015.1 of Galbula dea. Lineage (NCBI taxonomy): Eukaryota > Metazoa > Chordata > Aves > Piciformes > Galbulidae > Galbula > Galbula dea. The sequence goes on from VWZX01000495.1 coordinate 175,531, forward strand.
AATAAATGCCGAAAGTTTGAACTTTAGTGTTAGCTTACACTTCAGGACAATTACCTGGCTTAGAATTTATCAGTCACTTGCAAAAGGGCAACAAAGGATAAGTAACTTGTCCACCTCAAAGTAACGGCATGCTTTTGGAACTGTAAACACCATTTCAAGATGCCCAGGAGGAAGTACGTGCCATCTTATTTTCCAGACAGGAAACAAACAAGGAGTTAGGAAAACATTTGCCAAAGTTAAGCAGGAAGGCAAATCACACACAAGACTCCTTAACATTCTACCTGATGAACACACGTCCTTAGAACCTTCTATATAAGAACTTTTAAAGTTTTATAGTCAGACTTTTTAGTGTAATCAAATGATTATAAGAAAAGATTTCCTTTACAAGACTTACAGTACTCTCTTCTCAATGCCCTGGTTCTAAGTTCTGTAGTGCTAACCAACCTCCTGGGATAGGAAAAAGGGGAATCAGCAAAAGCAGAAACAGGCAGAGGGAGAAAAAAATGCAAGGCAGAAACCTCGTGTTCTTTTAGGCCTGTAAGATCAGCTAGAGGTTGCAAGGCTACAGTCCAGAAGTGATTTTCCTGAAGAAAAAAACAGGGAAAAGGAGAAAAGTTTCATTTACTCGGCAATGACAAGGATAGTGGCAAGTCATGTCTACACTAGAGCTGGTAACGCAGGCTGCCAAGCCAGCACAGGCAGCAGCAGCAGCCCAAAGCAGACCCAATCAGGCTGCTTCTCTGCAGCACAAACCTAGAAAATGCAAACTTACGCTCTTTGGGAAGAGGAGAGGAAACAGTCACACTCCCTCACCATTAAGGGGCTATGCCTACAACTTATGGTCAGCTGCTTGCGCAGGGATTACCTTAGGAGAATCGCCCGTGACTGTGACCCGGAAAAGGAACATGGACAAGCACATCCCAGCCATCATGGAAAGCAGCAGCGCATGCCGAGGGTTCCCGTGGCTCGACAGACCCACCTGTAACGGAGGAAGTGAAACAAACAGTCAACTCTATTTTATACTCATAGTTCCCACCAGCATCCCCACAGCCCAGCAGCACACCTAGCAGATTTGTGGGTTTGCTTTAAGGACTGCCCACAGTCGAACCGTGCTAAACAAGCAGCTCTTAGTGATGAATGATAGTTAGGGTTCTCTGTCATGGACTGCACCCTATTTCCACTCTGAATTTAGCTTCAGATCCTACCACTGGATTTTAATGTGGTGGGTTTTTTTCAGCCAGAAGACAAATGTCAACAACCAGATCTCTTTCAATAGGGAAGTCTGGAGAACAGACTAAAGGCAACAAATTAAACAGATCAAACTTCTTAAGCCTGCCAAGTGCATCCTGATCCCTAGCAGCAGCACACATTTCCCAGCACTACCTAGGGTGTTCAGCAGTCATTCTCACACACACAGCAGAACTGGGTACTGTTGCTCCAGAACAATATAAACAAGGGGAGCATTCTGCCCCACTACTGGTGCCAGCACTGGAGAAACAGAATGGGGAGTGGGAGGAAATAGTCTTTAAGCATTCTCAAAGGAAGCCAAAATAAACTGCAAAAATTGTGAAGCAGCTGACACCAATGCTGTGCTAACTGCCCATTACACCTGAGGCTCAGAGCACTTACTCTTGCTACTGCTCTGTCAGAAAGGTATCCAGCAGCAATGCTTCCCACCAGACCTCCAATTTCCAAGGCACTCATGTAGGAACTACCTTAGAAGACAGGTGAAGCAAAGGACAGGACATCAAGGTTTGGTCACAACAGCAAAGCTGCTGTGTGCTTTAGATGAAGCTCAACTGCTGTCAGCCCACAGCAAGCTCAGAGCAGCTCTGCTGGAGAAGACTCTCCAGTCATTGTACAGGAATGTCCGTCTGCCAGCCTCAGGAGGACCCTGGGGCACTAGGTGCACGCAGTAACTCCATCACTGAGTTATTTCAGTAACTACATGTATCTAAGTAGACTGTTAGGAGGTGGGTGAACAAGTCCCTCAGATGGGGATGTCTGTTCCCTTTTCCTGCACCCAGTCAAGCTCTGGGCAATACGTCCCTGATTGCAGCCACAGAGCTTAGTAATGCACCTTTGCATCTTACCCACAAGCATAGACTGTCCCCTCTCCTGGATCAGAAAGAGCTGTCCCCAGTCGGTACAGCAAGTTTTCACTCCAAAAACGACCAGGTAGCCTGTCGAGAGCACCCAAAGGTATGGTGAGAGCAGCAGCTCTGTCAAAGTGCTATTGTCGCTGGAGGAACCTGTGAAGAACATTAGGAGGACTGTTACTACTATGAGCACAGTAGCTGAACCACCCTGACTCAGCAGCACTACGGACAGGATTCATGCACAAGGACACCACGACAGAGGGAGATATTCATAGCTACTGGCAGTGAATGGCTTTACCTCCCCCTTGTTCTGGGTTTGCTCTAACTGCTGAATCTTTTCTGTCAATTTATTTCACACGCATTAAAGATTTCAAAAGAATAATCAAAACGCTGCTCCCAGTAATTTTCCCTATTGCAGTTGCCAATAAACCTGTCACAAAAGCTGTTAGAAAAATTATCTGCTTCTTCAGATTTTGTGCTAACATTTTTCAGCTAAGCCTGAGACAGCCACTACACAGACCCAGATGCAGATGGTAACTGTCAGGTGCTACCTTGACTTTTGCATCAGTCTTCCAGGAACACCATCTACCCTGCCCAGAGAACACTCTGGGGAAGAATATTGGGTTTTTTACACAAAGAGGTTAAGTCTAGCAGCATAAGCATTGCAGGACAGTGTGGAAGATCAGCTGAGTTTCCACTGGCCTTTAAAGTCCTACAGCAAACCTGTGTTGCAATTCCCCTCTACCTGCTCTGCTTTCAGAGAAGCACCATACTTGGTGGTCTGAGCAAACATTTACTAACCAGATATCCTAGGTTAGGAGAGAAAACACTGAACAGAGTCCACTGCATGCCAGGGGTCAAAAGAACCCATGGTGGTGTGAGGGGAGAACTGCCTGTCCTCTGCCAGTGCGGAGGAGAGGAAGGTCAGTCTTAAGGAAGCATTCCCTGCTGTTGTGTTTTTCCTCTCTCCAGTACCCCACAGAGACTTGGCTCACCATCTGAGCAAACAAAGCCCCAAGAAAACCAGGGCACTGTTAGCCGGAAGGTATTATGCTGATGGGGAGATGAAAAGCCATCTGCGAGGCCCTCCCACTGACGCACGAGCAGCCACTGGCAGGCCAAGGAGCAGGACTAATTGGTGGTCAGGCTCTTCCTCTGCTCTGGTGACTTTGCTGTAACAGCCTCAGAAACCCAAACGCTAGCCCCTTCCCACAAGATTACACTGGGGCTTGGTTTATATGATTTTTAACTTCAATGTAACACCTCAACAATTAGCAGAATAAAGCTGCTAAAACAAACCCTTATGCCTGCCTGCCAAGCAGTGACTTTAGGAAGTGGGTAGGATGGAGGTCTCAGTGCACTGAGAGCAATGCATTTGTGCCAGAACACTGACAGGAGGCACCACATCTTCGCCCGTGGCCAGTCACTTACAGTGCAGTCTCACACTCACCTTTCTTCCCTTTCTTGGCTCCTTGTTCAATGTTGGGTAGCCCAACATCCGATGGCTCGTTTTTGATCAGGACAAGGCAGACAAAAGAGACAACCACACAGATGAAGCCAGAAAAGGACAAGGTCATGCGCCAATCGTAGTGCAGAGACACGAGAGCGGCGACAATGGGTCCCAAGCCTCCAGCCAAGTTCATGCTTGTAGACAGGATTGCCCACCAAGTCCCAAACTGGGAAGGCTCAAACCACTATGCAACAACAAGAAAAATGGCATGAGAAAGAGGGTGACACTGCAGCTGAAAATGCTCAATCGAGGCCCACATTGCAGGTTTGAGGCAATTCAGACCCAGATTTACAAAAGCAGGCCAAGGGAGTGCCCACTCTTCGCCACCTCAGTCACTCAGAGAACTCCAAATTGTTACCCAAGTGTCAGCCATGGGGCCTGACAGGTGCTTGCACCATGAGCCAGCTCTGAGTTATTTCCATTTACAGACCATGAAACTGAGATGTGGGCTGGGAGAGGCAAATTTAAGAGCGTGTGGTTTTGTGTACTCCCTTGCAAGGAACAGCGTCCTCCTGGAGCGGTCTGCTGGCACAGGACTGCAAAAGGGCATGCAGAGAGTCATGAGGTGACTTTAGGACTTGCTGCCGCATTAAGAATCAGGCACGATCCGCTCTGCATTGCAAAGAGTCCTCAGAGCCAGAACCACTCAGGTGGTTGTTGTCGGCAGGAAAATGTCTGAGAGCTACAATTCACAAATGCCTTCAGAAAACACTGTCTATCGTTTCTGTTATTTCTGTTTTTCAGGTGCTTTCCCTTCTGTGTACACATCCATCCTGGCCAGGCCTTTTCTCACCAGCTAGGTGTGCCACAGAAGGGCAGTACAGTTGCTCACCTTCCCTCTGTCCCCCAAGTACAAGCATTCCTAGATTTTGTCTTTCAAGAGAGATAAAATAACCTCCTTCCCTATTCCATTTAGATGATCACACACTCAAATAGGTGCAGCTCAGAGGCTCGACTAGCACTGTGCCTCCATATGTTACCTGGTTTTCCACCTGAGCAGCCTGCAACTTGCTGTTCCTATGCTCACTGAGCATGCAGATGGAATTCTCATCATCTCTCCTTGCCCAGCAGCGAACCGTGGCAACAGCAGAGATAAACAGACCTCTCTTATGCACAAAATACTTGATTCCAACAAATTATGTCCTCACAGCAGAGGTCTGCTACCAGGAAATGCCACTCACCAAAGGGAGCTAGAGTCGAAACACATAAATCCAAGGGCCAACAAACTTCTGAACCTTAGAATAAGCTGAGCCTTGTGCACAGAAACCTGTCCCACAGACAGCAGAAAGCACTAGTGGTTTCCACCTCTTGCCTTAAAGAAAGCAGGACTCTGCAAATTCAGCAGAATTTGAAGCAGAGATTCCTGCAGCGAGTTCTGCGCAGACTGGCTGCCAGCACCGGTGGGGAGACCCCTGAGTAGCTCCCTTCCACCCTCTCCAAGGCAACACTTACTTTCCGGAGTATCTTCCCGCAGGGTGGCCAGCCCAGCCCCTGGGCCAGGCCATTAAGGAACCAGAGACCCGCGAAAGCCATGACGGTGGAGCTCCAGGAGAAGACAACGTTGACCACCCCTACCATTAGGAGGCCGGAGAAGAAGAGCCAGCGGGCGCTCATCCGGTCGGACAGGACACCACTAACAAACTTGCTGATGGCGTATGCCGCGGACTGGCTGCTGGTGATGAGACCTGCGCAGGGCAGAGCCCGGGATGCGCCTCAGCCCCGCGTTAGCTCCGGCACCGAGCAGCCCCGCCGGGGCAGGGTACAGTGGGGTGGGGGGAGGACCAGCACTCACCTAGGTCGTCCTTCCCCAGCGGCACCTCTGCCATGACGGCAGGCATGACGAACGAGAACGTTTTGCGGTTGAAATAGTAGAGCGTGTACCCGACGAACATGGCAGCAAAGATCACTGCCCGGTACCGCCCGTACCTGGAGGCCGCCATCACGCCGCGCTCCTCCGGGGCTAGGCGGGGAGGGGGTGGAACAGGCGAGGCTGCCGGCGGCCCAGCCCCGACGGGCGGGCTGAGGGACCGAGCGATAGCGACGGGCGGACAGCAGGCGCGAAGTACTGGCGAAACACCCCAGCTCCTGCCACCTCCCCTCCCGGAAGTTCCGCCCCGCCCCAGCGCTCCCATTGGAAACCACCGCTTCTCACCCATTGAGCACTGCTCCGCCCCGCCGCTCCCATTGCACGCCGGCCCGCTGCCGCCCAGAGACCGTCGGGAAGTGTCTTTATTTTCGATTGAACGCCAAAATGGAGCACATTAGATGCACGTTCCGAGGTGTCCGCGGGGATCGTCTGAACCCCGCCGTGTGCGGCAGCAGCGTGAGCGGCTCTAGGGGCCAACGACACAGGTTCACGGTGGAGCCAGGCCGAGCACGCACGATACCGAGGGAGGAAGGAGGCGAGTTACCACCACTGTGCCTGCTGTGGTGGTGCCAAACTCTGTGCCACCTCTGCAGGCCGTTACCGGCTGCTCTGCTGACGCCGAGATGCACCAGCACCTTCCCGCTATCAACCACCGAGGGTTCCGCATCTGCGCTCCTGGACATCCTATTTTATAGTAAACTACACACAGAATCTTTCTGTCGGGTCCCAAATCACGGTGCTTAGGCTCTGCTCCAGAGTATGGACAGAGAGAGTTTTAACCACAGACTATGGAAAACAGACACATTCATATCTCACAGCTGTTCCATCTTCCCACAAAACACCTCTCCTCAGCTGAAATCACACCACTCCTTTAAGCTAAGACCTCCCATACAAAAACATCATCATCTCAGGTAACCTGACACGCTTCTCCATCAGTCCCATTTCTCCTCACCAGAGGAGCTGTGGTACAGAGTTTATGTTCCAAGTTACTTCCAAAAGCTTAAGATGTTTCTTTAACATTTTCTCTCCACCGGAAAGTCACTTTGGTGGCTTCTGTCCTGAAACTGAGACAATTCTCGGTGGACACTGCCACCTTTAAACACATAAGAAAAACCAAAACCAATTCACTAAGTTAGTAGCGGCAAAATCCCCAGAAAGAAAAAATAAAATGTACATCTCTACCCCAATCTGTTGTCAGACTGTTTGTTGTGTTCCATTCACGTCATGACTAACCAGGTCCATTATAAAAACAAGAAAGTAACCATGAAATAAATAGATGTTGAGACTAGTGGGCTTTCAGGGATGTTATAACTCATCGTTTTTCCTGCTTTCTCCTCCAGCTTCTGTCTTCTCTTTTTTGGACCCTGTGTAATGAAGCAAACAGAGTTACACACTGTCCCAGTTTTTACAGCACGTGAAGGACGGTACTGGAAGTGTCTGACATTCACTAAGGATTCCACCAAACTCAGTCTTTGATGCAGAAGTTAGGGAAACGCTCTGGCAACTGATACTCGGCTCCGAAGACCTGAACACCTTACTGCCTGCCCCCCACCGACCACTGCTGTCCTCACAACAGGACTGGCAGGATAAACAGTGCCTGCACCTCAGCTCTGCCAGACAGGCTTACAGCTACAGGACTGGCCACAAGCCACAATAACAGTGATGTAAAGCAGCCACCAAGGCAGGAGGCAGTGGTACATGAGAACTTCAAACTGAACAACAGAACGTAGGAACAGCAAAGAAACAACATTTTTGTCTTCCTCTTTGCAGAATTAACAGTTGATCTGCACTAAGTGGGTCTACCATCTCACAACCTCCTACAGCTAAAACATGGGCAGAAGCACACAGACAGCTTGCACTTTGTAGCCACCAAGTTCCAGACTGTTAGTCAAACATTCACCTACCAGAATCTGATCTCGGTTTATCATCTATTGCTACTTTCTCAGCTGTAGGAGGTTCCGTGGCTGGAGCAGTATCTTCAGGTTTGCCTACATTTAAAACAAAAGGAAATACAGGTTAATGGAGAACACACAGGAGACTAGGTGCAGGAAGATAAGGTGACTAGTGGTGAGATTTACAAACAAGTTGCTGTGGTGCCTCAGCAGGACTATAGTAATTCTGTCTCACAAGTGGATCTCTACAACACCCAGAGAAGCTTAAGAAGAACTGCTCCTTATTTCTCACTGCCTCTCTCTGCCAGGCTTTACATCCCTAGGTGCCATGGAGTCTCACTGGTTGCACAAGCAAGTCACCTTTGGAGCTGTGACTATATGCAAGATCTCTCAATCATGCCACAGGAACTGGCAGGGAACTCTGCTGACATCAACAGTCTAGATTTAAAAGGACCAGGGCACCCAGAAACTGAGGAACTTCAAAAGTTCAGAAAACTGCAAGTCTTAGTGTGCCAAGAGATTTTTTTGCCCTCCCCCACTTTGGGGTCCATTTAAGCCACAAACCTTTCTCATCAACAGCTCATTGTACTCCTTGATATAGGACACGACCTTTTAACACTTGGCTCTGAACACACAGAATGCAACTGATGGCTTATATTCCCTACAGGGCAGCCAGCCAGAGAGACAGGTACTGACAAACCATTCCAGGAAGTGTATAAACACTTTGTTTCTTCACAGAAAAAAAACCCCAACAAACAAATGGTCGGGAGAAAAAGGACACTGCCATGCCTGGATTTTCACAGCTGTCTCTGAAAACTAAGAGGAGGATGACAATCCTATAGTTAACTATTGTCTTCACTTATTTATCTCCCTTTTACTCAAGGCAGAGAGATAGGAGCATGTTACACATAGTAATTACACACTCCCCACCTGCTCCTTACCTTCTTTTTCCCCCTCCGTGGGAGGGATAGTGTTCTCAGCTTCAGAGGTTGCTGTAGCATTCTTGCCCAAATCAGGTTTTGTGGTATTCTCCTTTTTGGGTTTGGGTTTTGTAAACTTGGCCTTATTCAGAAGATACTGCACTTCCCTGTCCAGGGCTGCTATCTTGAGCTCTATATCCTTGGATAGCAGGACAGGTTTCTCAGCAGGAGAGAGCTTATTCTGTTCAGCCAGTGTCTCATTTTTCCATATCTGTGGGAACGAAGAAATGCTTTTTCAGTGCTTCCAGCTTCAAGGAACCACCATACATCACAGAATCTCTAAGTTACTGCTCCCAGGCCTTCTAACTTACTCAGGATAACACTGCTTCCTGCTACATTTCCATCAGCTTCTGAGATACCCAGACACAGGACAAAACGACAAAACAAAACTCAGCAGCTGCTTTTAAAAACTGCACATAGCAGATGACTGGGCTACATCACTGCTCCTGGAGACAACTTACCACATGCAGCATAAGAACCTCTAACTAAGCAGTCTGGGGTCAAGCTGGATATTAGAAAACTCTGAAACACACCAGAAGCTTCGCTGGTGGCACTGAAACAAAATATGTGCTCTCTGCTCTATGACTTTGAGTGAAAGTATGTGACAGGAAACAAAACCCAAACTCCCACCCCCGCCTCCTTCAGAAATATTTGAGTCTTTATTACTGTTGTTTCATTGATGGCTTTTTCCAGTGTACTCAGTTCCACTTCTGTGAATATCTGGTCAGACTCTGGAATCATTCGGGCTCCCCTTAAAGATAAGAAGAAAGTTTGGTTTTGGTGAATGGAACAGACCATACAGTGGCAACTCAACGTTCACAACTCCAGGAATCACAGTAAGAAGTAGCCATTGCACATACCAACCAATTAGTACATTTTGCACCTCCTTCTCTTACACCTGCAGGAAACAGAGTCCTAAGGCAATCTCTGGATGCTAAGAAAGGAATACAGAGCCAGCAAATGCAGCTACCACAAGAGCAGAAAAGCAGAGAAGATACAAAAATCTGAGGCTATCAGGCCAAGGAAAAATCTGCTTGCAAATGGTGTGTATGGCATTGGACACTTCCTGTCCTCCCAATATAAACAGAGCTTACATGTTCTGCTAGGGGACTCTGCAGAATGGAGCACAAGGAAGCGGGGTTTTGGTGGTCTCCCCTCAAGAAGCAGTACTGACTTTCAGACCATGGCTATTTGGTCAAGTTCTGCTGGCATCTCTTGCGTTACCAGCTGCGCAAGTCTCCTTCCCCACAGCTAGCTCTTACTTGAGAAAGATGGTTGAGTGGTTGAGCAGACTCTCCAGAGCAGCCAGGCGTTCTGGCCACTTTCTCCTGTCCTCAACACGGAAGAAGAGGTTCCTACAGAGCTTTTTCAGCTCTGAAAGTTTGTCTTTCAGCTCCTGCAAATGGGCAAGAGAGGAAAGGAGACAATTAGTTTGCCCAATGTCTAACATCGTAAACCTCAAGAAGTTAAACCTGCAGTTTTTGTTGTTTTCTTTATCAAACACGCTATGGTATCCTGATTACACGTGGCAATACCTTAGTTGTTGCTGCATAGCCCTCCTCCTCCATCCAGCTGGAAGCCTCACTAAGTTTTTTGGAAATTTCTTCTCTCTGCTCCTCTGTGGAAACAAACTGATACTCCTCTTGGTAAAGCTTGTCCTGAAAAGAACAAAGCAAGTACTCCCATCAAATGCTACTCAGTGTGGAAGCATAACACAACCAAGTCACGCACTTGGAACACAAGGGATACCGGAAACCCAAAGTTTCATGTGTTTGACACACTAAGGGAAAGTGTTCCTCCTATGCCAAGAAAACCTCCCCAGTCCACATGGGCCTGGAAGGCCTAATAATTGCAGAAAAAGTGTCTGAGAGACGACTTCTTCACATCAGCTTCCCCTAGCTCAAACAACTCCCCTGCATTCGGATCAGCCAAGCTGTTTTAGACACCTTCACCTTCTTTCCAGGAATTCTCTTTTCTTTGTGTCCCTCCCTTACCTGAGTCTCGAAGATGAATGACTCCAAGCTGTTGGCCGATTTTTCTCTTTCCTGTTTCTCTAGATCTCTGACTGTCAAGTCTTGGAGTCTAGCATGCAGAGAAGAGAAATCAAAGGTTGCAAGTGCCTTTAGATGAGCACCACATCATAGACATCAGCTTCTAGGAACAGCAGCACTACATGGAGCTACCACCATTCCAAAGTAATTCACCTCCTTATCTAGAGCTTTAACCTAGCAGTCACTTCAAACATACTTTTTCATTGAGCTCTTCAGGTCATCCTCCAACAGGTCAGGCACATCGTTTACATCCACTTCCATGGTGATCTCATGGACAAGCTTCTGCTTCTTGGGTGCTTTGATCTTCTTTTCTTCCTCCGTTTTGGTAACTGTGTTGTCCCCAAAACTTTTGGACAGCTCTTCCTCTTTCATAGTTTCTCTCTTTTCTTTGGGATCCTGTAAAGGACAAAGTATATTCTCAGGCAAAGGAACACATTTGCAGATTTTGGAATATTTCTCCAAGGCAGGGAAACAGGGAAAGAACTTCACTGAGCACTGTAGGAATTTTTATTAGTTTCAAATACCCTATGGAAACCAAAGCTGCAGTCACGTTCTTTCAATCTGATGCTCACCTGAGACTCTAATTTCTCGCCTTCTTCCTTCTTCTGTGACTCTGCTTTTGGAGGAGCAGTTTCTGCCTGACCTGGAGACTGATGTTTCTCTTCCCCCTGCTCTTCACTGGCATCTTCTGCACTGCTTTTCTCATCATGTTTCTCCCCCTGTTCCTCTTTCCCTGCTTCTGCTAGGCTCTCTTCTTCTTCCTGGTCACCACAGACAAGTAAAGGGGAAACCAAAATGGTGTTTTTAATACCAGAATTCCATACAAACGAGCAGATAATTCTCTGAAAAAAATATACATATGAAAAACAGCATTCTCAGTGACTGCAGCCATTAGTGAGAGACTGTGCTGAGCTAGAGTAAGAATTAAGAGCTCCTCCAGTGCAGGACACAACTCTGTGACAAGCTTTCACCTCACCAGCAGGAAACCTAATTGCTACTGCTAGCATAATGGCAGCTGTGCCTATAGGGTCCAGGAGAAGGTGAGGAGCCTGCAAGACACTTGCACACAGACAGATGCCCATTCACAGAGCACCAAGACAATTTAGAAGAAGATCAGAAACAAGTTTCTTTGAACACAGACCACATGGAACTCAGAGGAATAAAGGACTTGCTGAAAGTATTTAAAAGCATGACATGCTGCCAGACACCTTTAATTCTGCTCTCACTATTCACTGCCTCTTTAGCAGCAAAAGCAAGATCCAGGGGCTCCCTCCCACTGGCAGTCACCCTGGGGCTCACCTGAACCGAGTCTGTCAAGTTCTCTCCAGTCTCTGGTGTAGGGCCTCCGCCCCCAAACAGGCTTGAGATGGTATTGCCAAGTTCTGTCAATGGGAGGGGGAAAAAAAATAATCCAGAATATTGTGCATCCAAAGGAAGAGAAAAGTCATCTTCAGCTCTCAGTTCTTCCCCCACAACCACAACAATCACCAAGGAAGTCCCCTGGCAGTGCGGGTTAGCTCCATACACTGCAGAAAAACTCTTCCTTCCCTCACCCTCACTTTGTATTTTTGCACGCACAGACAACCTTAGGCCTCTACATGTGCTGGAATATGACCTGAAATCCATGACTTCAACTAAAAAGCTTCAAGCTGTGACATGCAACTGTGATGCATCCCTCCATCTCCTGTTCACCTCCACACAGATCTTCACACACAGATTTCCAACTTCTCACTGTGTGGAAGTGTGTGCTCTAAAACCTGAGCAATGCAAAGCACAGATCGGGCCATTACAACCCAGGCAACCAGACAGGAGGATGTTGTGGTGCTGTGGAAGCAGGACTTCCCTTCAGGACACACCTCCAGAACCCATCAGCTGTGGCTGAATAAGTTGAAAACCAGTTATATTTTTGAAGTTGCAATGCCACAGTCCTCTTAGGAGTGTATGACATTTCAGAGCTCCTGGCAGCACCAAGCAGCCACTTGTTTTGGAGCTGAACACACCATCAGAGACTATAGCTGAACTGTTTAACTTGCACACCCTGAAAACATGGTGTTTGCTCTGCCCAAAGCAATGATGTGCTTTAGTTATCCACTGCAGGAAACATGTAATCAGTGCAAATAGTAAAATTCAGCATTTACTTGTCAGCGTTGACTCCTCCTCCAGCTTGTCTTCCACTGAAGTCTCAAACACAGATTCCACCTTGGAAAGGGGAGCACAGAATTAGTTTTAAGCAGGGACCATCAATACCGTAGACAGCAACAGAACTGTAAAACACAAACATCACAATAGGGCAGTGCTTACCCGGTCAAGACTTAGTACTCCGCTCTCATCCATGTTGAAGTGAGCTTTGATGCCTTTGGATTCGTAATCCGAGTGCTTCCTGAAACTGTCCCCAACTCCTTTTAGCCTCACAGTAGTGAGATTGAGAGAACCAAAAATCCTGACAACACAAAGACAGAAGCAGAAATACAATTTAGGACAACAACGCTGCAGAACAGGTAGCACTTTCTCAGGGTCACAGGTGCAGCGAAGACAGCTGCGCAAAGCAGGACTCAGCACAGTTCTGTTTGCTAACACACACACACAGCTCAGAGAACAGATCCACAAGTACACACTGGTGCCTGGACAGATCTTGGGCCTGGCAGTAGCATTTCCAGCTAGACATACTGGACGGCCACGGGGCTGTCTGCTCAGACACCTGCCTCAACTTACCGCATGTCATTGTGGTTCAGGAAAGACAGGTCTCCATAGTTGACATAGAACAAAAAGTCATCTGTGTAGCGGTTGAAAGTGATAACTTTGCGCTGTGGGTAGGGTGCCATGCGCTGGAACAAAATCCTCTTGTTATGCTTTAAACTCTTGGATTTATCATCCTCCTCAACTTCACGAGTAAACTCCACCTGCAACACAAACAGAAAATATGATTCAGCAACCGCAAACTTTCTCTACAGCATCTTGTATGGGGTTTCTGCAGCATTTGGCTGCTCCACCTCATGCAAAAGCTGGGATTCAAGTATTTCACAACAAATGTTTCTATGTGACAGTCTTCTTAGACATAAGAGCACCTCTATAAGATGCAAAATTTTCTACTGTTTGCTTTAGTAGATTGGCAGGAATAGTGACAGCACCCCTACTCTGATGAATCCAAGAGGTTTCTCCTAACACAGCCCCATTTACCCATACCTTGCACAAGAGAAAGAAAGCCAAGGGTTACCTGGATAGGAAACATAGCAGCATCACGAACAATGAAAGGCTTCACCTTAAAGGCTTTGCTCAGAACAGCTGCCTGGTAGACTGCACCCATAGCAGCTGCCTCATCAGCATTGATGTTCTTGCCCAGCTCTTCTCTGCGAAGTGAAAAGCAAGAGACATCAGCTCTGCAGCTGCTGCCACGGTGAGCAACTTGTCAATAGGAGGCAGACTAGAAGGGGACCTCACATACTCACTTGCCCACAGCTTTCAGCAAAACCTCCTGCACTTTGGGGACCCGTGTGGCACCGCCAACTAGAATCACCTGGTCAATTCCATCCTAGGGATTGGAAACAGTCACCTTGTCTTGAGAAAGCAATTTTGGAAAGCTAAGTTCAGGGCTTCCTTACTTTCCTTCCCCAGTCACGATGCACTGCTGCAGTGCTCTGACAATACCCCTGCTATGTCCTCCTGTTCCCGAGCAGGTCAGTGCCTGACAGATCTCAGACAGGCTGACACAGGCCATGCTGACATGAGGGACCTGGTGTCAGATCTGTCAAACAGGGACAACATGACCACTGCTTCAAGTCACCTGCAAGATGGGACTTGATTCAAAGTTAGACAGGCTGCAGTTTAATGCCAAAGGAGCCAGTGATTCAGACAATAAGTTGGACCAGAACAGACAGAAACATGGACTCTGAGAGGTTACTCAGTGTCTTGCACTGAATACCAGAGCCAAAAGATGCTCAAGAGCATCCTGGCACCCTGGAAAGTGAATCTGTAAGAACACAGCAAATCTCTCCAAGAGACTGCATTGCGTTTGGTCCAACTGCAGTCACAACAGGGCTTCTAAAGGGAGCACTCAAAGGAGAAGCCTGAACAGATATAGTTCTGTTTTCAGGTGCTTTGAGATAAAAACTTCAAAAGAGAGATCAGAACCAGCAGCCAAGATAAACAAAAAAAAAAAACCAAAAAAAAAAAACCAAAAAAAAAAACCAACCAAAAAAGAAAGTATCAGTGTTTCAAACCTCCTTCTTTTAACAGAAGAAAACCTATCCCCAAATCCTTTGTTTCTGGTGGGTAGTGCAGGGAGCCCAGACAGATTCCTGCTTGACACTGCAACAAGTAACCTCACTGCAGAAGCCATCTCCCTATTATAACAGCAGGCACCTATCTGTACCTCCCAGGAGTACTAACAATGCAGTAACTGCTGCTTTGATCATGACACAACAGCAGCTCCGTGAAACTTCAAGCTTGTTAATGCATTGCAAACCTACCAGGTTCATCTCTGCACTGTTCAGAGCCTGCTGCACAGGTCCTGGGACACGCTGGAACAAGTCAGAGCACAAATCCTCAAACTCTTGCCTTGAGACCTTGACCTTGAAATCAATGTCATCTAGCAGCCCCTCAATCTGTCCAGGAAANATCCACAAAATTTCTCTTCTTCGCAAAAAAAAAAAAAAAAAAAAGACAGAAATTATTTGTGGATCATTCTCTAAGGAAAATCTGTGCCTAATTTTCCCAGTGTGCAAAAAGTTCCAGCTTTCTTAGTGCATCCAGGACTGGATGAAACTCATCCAAACCCTATCACTGCTAAGGTGGATTCAACAGGCAGCTTCTCTCAGTGAAAGTTTATTTACCAAACTTCACATGACTAATAATCGTTGCATCCACTCACTTAATCACCAGTGATTCTAAGTGAACACATGTTGAGAGGAACCATCCCTGGAACACCAGGAGTGATGGTCTTGAGCACAGCAATGCGGCAGAGGGACAGCACTCCCATATATCTGTCCTTAACCCAGCCCAGCCTCAGTCCTAGGAAAGCTGAAAACCCTGTGCCATGATGTCAGACCTGTGCCATGTGGTCAGCATTCGCGCTCAGGACGGTTTTCAGGCGGTTGGCCTCCTTCAGTAGTTTGGCCATGGCCCGAGGATTCTTCCTGACATCTTTTGAAGGGTGCTGATCATTGAAGAGTTTTGCCAAATAGTCCCGGAGACGAAGTTCCATCTCTAACCCTCCAAGGGTACGGTCAAACCTGAGCAACAGAACAATTGGAGATGTAACAACAAACAAGCTGAAATACAAACAAACCTCATGTATTATTTCACAAATACACAGAGCAGTGAATGGTCAAAAGTAGCTGCAGTGCTATCAGCTGTGACTAACTGTGGAAGATCAACGGTTGTTCCAAAAATAACACATTATAGTGAACCAAAGAAAAGAAAGATTCACCACCACAACAGCCTTTGAGCAGGAAACTTCATTCCATTTATGTTAAAGGCCTTACTGCTAGCATGTTAAACAGCTGAGAAGCTAAAGGATAACTGTCTCAGGTTGCAGGTATTCTCCTGGAAACAAAATTACTGGGCTGGCAATTCTCATCACCCCTCTCCTTATTTGGCAAACAAACTGCTTTTTCATTCCTCTCTGCTTTTTCAAACTGACACACTCTACTTCTGTAAGATTATAGGAAACAGAATTATGCTAAAGTGGCTTGAGGCTACAAAAAAAAATATTTAGAAAAACACACAAAACCACCAAGCCTGAAGTAAATTAAGTACTCAGGTTGCCTTCTGGGCTCCTAGAAGTTCTGTTACCTTCTGCACAAGGCAGTAACGCTAGAATTATTATGAACTTGAACCTTCTCTCTCCAAAAGGTTCCCTCTATGCCATCCAAATTACAGTGCTGAAGTCTTGCTGCAAAATACAACGTTTAGAAGAAACCATGAAAAAAACGGTTTCTTTCCTGAGACCCGTGGGTTTTATCATCCTATCATACTGTTGTTGGAGCTGCAAGGGACCCAATAGGATCATCAAGTCCAGCTCTTAAAGACACAGAGGGCACCTTAACAATCACACCATGTGCCTGAGAGCATTATCTAGACACTGCTTAACTCCGTCAGGCACGGTGCTGAGACAACTTCCCTAGGGAGGCTGTTCCAGATACCAACCACCCTCTGAGTAAAGAGCCTCTTCCTAATCTCCAACCTGAACCTCCCTTGACTCCACTTCATCCCCTTTCCCCTAGTCCTACCACTATCCACCAGACTAAGATGATCACTCCCTGCCCATTGACTATCCCCTATGAGGATGTTGAAGATGACCAGGAGGTCTCCTCTCAATCTCTTCTTCTCGAGGCTAAACAAACCAAGTGAACTCAGCTGCTCCTCATAAGGTTTCCCCTCCAGTCCCTTCACCCTCTTCATAGCCCTCCTCTGGACACTATCCAACAGCTTAATATCCTTCCTAAATTGTGGAGCCCAATACTCGAGGTATGGCCCCACCAGTGCAGAGTAGAGCGGGACAATTGCCTCCCTTGACTGGCTGGCAATGCTGTTCTTGATGCGCCCCAGGACATGGTTGGCCCTCCTGGCTGCCAGAGCACACTGCTGACTCATATCCAGCTTGCTATCAACAAGGACCTCCAGGTCCCTCTCCGCACTGCTGCTCTTCAGCCTGTCACTTCACAGTCTATAGACATGTCTGGGGTTGCCCCATGCCAAGTGCAGAACTTGCTCTTCTTAAATCTCATTCAATCGGTGATTGCCCAATGCTCTAATTTGTCTAGGTCCCTCTGTAGGGCCTCACTGTCCTCGAGGCAGTCAACAGCTCCTCCCAGCTTAGTATCATCAGTGAATTTGCTGACCATGCCCTCAAAGTCCTGTGTCCAGGTCATTTACAGAGATGTTGAATAGTACTGGGCCAAGTATGGAAGCCTGCGGAACCCTGCTGGTGACCGGGCGCCAACCTGATGTAACCCCATGCACTATGACTCTTCGCATCCTATCCATGAGCCAGCTGCTCACCCGTCGCGTGATGTGATTATTAAGACAAACACTGGACATTTTGTCCAAAAGGATGTCAGAGACAGTATCAAAAACCTTGCTAAAAAAACTAAAAAGATCCCATCAACTGGTTTAAACTTGATCAACCAGCTGAGTTACCTTACCGTAAAAGGAAAAGTACAATTTATGTTCAATTCTTACCCAATGCCCTGGATCTGTAATTGAGGTTGGGTCCCCGAGTCCTTAGTTTTCACTGTCTGATACGTAACGACAGTACAAACAGTGCTTCCTGCTCCCATGTCATAAAACATGATATTCTGAAAAGAGAAGTTGAGAGAATGAAGCAGAAACACCCAGATATTCCCCATGAATAAGGAAAGAACCTGCTGCTGTCCAAGCCCGATACAGTCCAAGACTATTTACTCTCCAGCCTGGCTTTAAAATGTAATGACAGGACTCATGCTTTGACCAAACACAGATGTTTAGGGTAATGCCCAACACAAGCAGATAAGAAAACTTTTTCTCATCCATTTCATAGATCAGAAAACAAGGCTTTGCTCTTTAGAAGTGTCTTCAACCTCAGGAAAATCAAGTATTTCGTTCTTCCAACATCTTAGAAAATCACTTCCTTATTCCACCCTTGGGACTGATGGTCAAGGAACAAACACAGGTTTACAAATGGGAACTCCCAGCCACCTTCCCTCACTCCAGAAGCTTCACATACTCACATGGGGTTTCATCTCCTCCTCTTCTGTTGACGAACATCAGAACAGAGGAGACTGGTTGACTAGCAGAGTCTGTCTCCTCACACACAGTTAAGTCCTTCTGAATTTATCTGCAGCACTTTCTCACCCACATGTAAGTACTTGCACAGGACTGTGTGTCTTTCAACTGCACTCACCTGTGCAGTAGCATTGATGTCTTTCCTCCTGAAAACTCCATAGTTCAGTGCCACAGCTGTGTTGTCGTTGATGAGCTGCAGCACCTTTAGGTCAGCCATGCGAGCAGCATGCAGAACTGCTCTCCTCTCTGCCTGGTTG
This sequence comes from Galbula dea, assembly GCA_013399015.1. Lineage (NCBI taxonomy): Eukaryota > Metazoa > Chordata > Aves > Piciformes > Galbulidae > Galbula > Galbula dea. The sequence goes on from VWZX01000495.1 coordinate 193,948, forward strand.
AAGTAGGCAGGAACAGTGATCACCACATCCTTGATGGGCTGCTCTGAAAGAGGTGCAGGAAACATGTTTTTCCATCAGTGTAGCTACATGTAAAGACTCACTGTAAGGAGATGACAATAGCAAAGCCAGAGATTCTAAGGTAAAGACTCATTCAGAATGCAATCCTGAAGCAGCACCAGCTCGTTAGAGATGAATCTGTGTCCTGTTGAAATCTAGCAGACTCTGCAGGTTCTCGCAAAGCCACATGTGTACCGCAAAGCCACATGTCTATTGACCTCTCTTTCACCTGTCAGGATCTCTCCAGTGCTCTGTGATGCCTTAGATTTCTACAAATTTTATCCTGATGGAGCATTCTTTTATCACTGGATTATATTCACTCACTGCAGTAGAAAGTCTTTGTACTGTCTTCAGTTTTACTAACCAACACCACACAGATTCCATGCAAGTCAAACATGAACGGAATTCACCCAATTTTCCCTGCCATGTTATTTCACTAGTAACAGCATGGAACACTCATTACAGTCTCTTATCTGGCAGCCAGTTTCATAACAGAGAGTAGTTTTTGCTCTTTAACTGTAGTTCAGCTCTGGCAGAAAGTCTCCATCCAGTCTGATTACAACAGACTTCAACAGAGTCACTTCCATCTTATCCCGCAATCACCCACCAGTGTGTCTCTGCTCCAGTCATACATGCCAGTGATAAAAATACTTTACTCCTTCTCCAGTGATTGTCAGTAAAGGTCTTTCACTGCAAGGCCGGGCAAGATCTGAGGCACCTGCTCCCCAAAATGGGAACAAGACCCCAAACTCACATAATATTAGAAACAACAGCTGCCGTGTCTTGCTCACAGCCTACAGCTGAAGAGACCCAACACCCTATTGCTAAAAGTCTGTGGGGGTTTTCAAGCAGCTTTGGTCTCTACTCAAATCCTATAATATACAAACACACACAGAGAGATATTATAAGAAACAGCTAAGTCCTTCCAACCTGCAAATTCCTCAGCCAGACCACGTGAATAGTTCAAGACCATGCCCAGTATCTCCTCTGGAGAATACTGTATCGTTCTACAAGAAACAGACAGAAAAGAAAATTACAGCAACAGCAGAGTCAGCTGTAGAAGCCCAGCAGCCAAAGTCCCACTCACAAGAAACCCAGTAGCAGCCACTCACTCTGATAGCTTGAAGATAACAGTCTGCCTCTTCTCATCATTCACCAGCTTGTGCTCTGGGAATCGGGACTGGTACAGAGCCACCTGGGGGTTATCGATACGCTTTCCCAGCAGGTCCTGGAAGTACCTGAATGCCACCTTGGGGGTCCGTATGGACTACAGAAAGGAAAAGCACATCATTTAGCTGCATTTGTTCAGCTTCACTGTTCTCAAAACTCTTCCAGGCCACGTGGTGAACAGGTCTTGTTATGGGAGGTAAGTGCACAAGAACAGTACACAAAGAGCTGGTACAGAAAGCCACTAACACACCAAGGAGATAAGAAGTACAGAACAAGAAATAAAACTTTCTCACTCAGATATTTTATCACGAGGGACCCAGCAGCAGGAAGCTATATTCTGCATATAGCAACTGCAGGTGGTGAGATGAGTAACTGGAGCTCTCACCATGCCTAGTGCGCTGTCACCAAAGAGACGATCATTCTCCTTCAAAGAAACTGCCACAGGCGTTTTCCTTCGTGACTCCCTGTGAAGGAAGGAATAAACCAGTTTAAACAGGTCAAGAGGGAGTCCCCAGTGAGGAAGGGCGTTGTTTCTACTTCAGAAAGGCTAAGGAAGGTGCCCGGATACCACCTACGGAGGGGAAGGTCAGCCTCCGTCCACATCCCCCCATTTTCCTCGTGACTCAGGCAAGTAACCTGCTTTACCAAAACATGGGCAGACACCTTTCAAACTCTCAGTCGAAGCTGTGGTGGGCAGGTTGATATTTTTCCCAAAATATGAGAGAACTTAATGAGAGGTGACTCATTTCTGCTCCAATTCGTGCATGAGCACACCAAGGTATTTCATTACGATAACTATGAAATAGCTTAAAACTGTCCACGAAGCTCAGTGCACACTACTCACTTCCAAATGCCTTGTAAAAAAATACCAATTCTCCAAGGCTACAACAAAACTAGATGTCACAAAGAATAAAGGTTCATAAGAAGTTTTATGGAATGTGCTCCTTCATACTTGGACAAGACTTGCTTTACTTTTGCTTTCCTCCTCCAGTGAGCAAGGCAACACAGTTCCCTCGTTCTGTCAACAACTGCCAAGTTTTAGGGAGCTGTATAAAGGAATCTGTTTATTAATAGTCTCCCAGCCTAGACTCTCAGAAATCGAGGATGTTCTGGAGAGCAGATCCTCTCCCAGCTGCAGATTTTTCATTCGGTGTCTTGGGGACAGGCTGCAACAACAGCAGCCAACTGAAAAAAGCTTTATTTGCTTCACAAACGAGCATAAATTCTGAGAGCTGCTGCAAACCAAACCTACCTCCGAGTCCCCCGAAGAATGAGGCTTCTTACCCAGACAGGCAGAAACAAGACACTATGTCCTGTCACGTTTAAACCACAACAGACCCTAAACCATGCAGGCTCTTGGCTGCTTGCTTAAAAAGCTCCCAAAGTGCCACCAAGCAGCCTTAAGGTCAAATAAAGAACTGCCCTGAAGAAGGAAACCAGGAAGGCCCCAGTTAAAGGATGGGCCCGTTCCTCTCTGAAGAGACGGGAGCAGGGTTCACTGCGCCCTCACCCTAAATCACTGCCTCGCACGGCACTCACAACGATGCCTCGAGCCCCATTAGAGCAGACAGACCTCCCCCACATTACCCCTCCGGTGTTACACGGGCTCGGGGAGCAGATCTCACTTGTTTAAGACGATCTCCATCGGCACTCCCGGTTTCACGATGGCGATTTTCATCGATTCGCTGCCCACGTCCACCGACATCACCGCCACGGGCTCTGCAACACGCGAGGGAAAAAAACCACCTTCAGCAAGACCCTTCCGTATGGGAGGCCGAAATTCTTCCGGTACCGAGCGGCCCAAGATGGGGATAGAGCGAACGAAGCAGCACGGGGCTGCCGGCAGCCCCGGGAGAAGAGGGAGGCCAGCGCCGGCCACTGTCCGGCCTACGCCTTCCCCAGGAGCCGCCGGCACCGGAGCGCGGCCCAGGCGGGACTGGGCTCAGCAGCCCCACGGCAGCGGCGCCGCCCCCGAGCCGCACGTACCCGCGCCGGGCAGGCAGCAGAAGAGAAGCAGCCAGACCAGCACCCAGAAAGGCTCCCACGCCATTCTCGACTCCGTCCCGTCCCGATCCGATCCAGTCCCGTCCCGCCGGCAGCACTGCTGCAGCCCTGGCGTCTCGCGCCACACCCGCGCCAGACGCGGCGCGAGCTCATTGGCACTACCGCCACTGCCGGGCCCTCGCGCGCCAATCCCGACGGCCCGCTCGCTCCCATTGGGCCACGTCCGGGAAAGCCGGAAGCAGTAACGACGGGAACTGCATCCCCATTGGCCGGAATGCGACGGAGCGGGGCGACTGCTGGAGGGGGGGGGCGTCCGCGCGGCCTCTGGCCTCTTTGGGGCTCCTCACGCTCCGCCCACAAAGAGGGCCCTGCCCTGCTTTACGGCAGCGCTTTACGGCCGGGCTGCGGTACGCTGTCAGCTAACAGAAGACTTACGAATTGTAGTGTGGGGCTACTGAATTTGGGTGTTTGGACGCCTGGGGCCAGCTGGCGTTAAGATGAATGAAGAAACTGTCTTTGCATAAACACTGAGGCCTCTGCTAGTTTTACGATGAGGCCTAACTCAACGAGAACAAGAAGGTGTCTTTGTCTTATAAAGAGGCCTATCTACCAGAAAACAGAAAGGCGTCTGTGTAAACTAGGGAGGTTTCTGATTGATTATGGATGAGCTCTTAGCTTAACTGATAAACTGTCTTGGTTCCACCAAATTCCTGATTTATGAAGGATAGGTTTTTTAATGACCAACTGAGACTCTCTATGTACCTGGATGTATGAACTTTTGAACCTAGGGCCTTAGTATGCATGCTTAATGAGATTATACTTATTAACTTCTCCACCTCTTATTGTCTAAAATGATGAACATGCAATGTATGTTATGGGAGGGGGCACATACATGTAGTAGGGTACTGGGAAGCCTGTAACTTTCTAGTACCTTAGCCAATGGGGAAAGGAAGAGGGTCTTACGCAGCTGGGTAAACAGGATTTAAAGGGGCTTCTTCCCCTGACGCTTTGAGAGACCCCACAGGGTTATGCCCAGTGTACTCTCCCTTTTATTCAAATAAAAGTTTCCTTTTTAGAACCTACTCTGTCTCCTTTGTGGACATCAACCTTCGGCAGCAAGATTTTTCCACACAGCATCAAGGCACAGCTAGGCCATCGCTTGCTGAAATGCTTTGGTGCAGCAAGTACAGTGTCAGTCTCAATCCCTCATCTCCACATGGCACAATGCACTGGCTGGTCTTTGGCAGCTCTTTACGATTTAGCACTTCGATACATTTCCAATAAACATTGCTTTTAAAAAGTCAATATAACAAAAAGACAGTGATTTCCTTGGCTGGTCAGGCACTGCTCAGTGCCACCTGGCACAGCATGGCCCTTGGCATGAGGACCCCCCAGGAGATCCTCTCTGCTTGGGCTGCTCAGGAGTCTGTCAGGCTGTCGGCTCTGGGGTGCATGTGTCCTCCCTGTTCCCCCCCCTCAGTTCATGAACTGAGTGTACCCCTCTGCCCCAGTGACGATGACATCCATCCAGATGCGCATGGCCTCGCCCGAGGGTGCCACCATGTAGTAGAGGCGGTCATGGGTCTTGACGCAGAAGGTGAGCGCAGGGTTGGGGCTCTGGGGTGAGGAGGACAGGGTCAGCACCCTGGTACCCTCTGAGCAGCAACATACCCCCTAACAAAGCCCAGCATCAGGGTCCTGCCATCAACATCTTGAGAAGATGGCACCATTAGGAGCCACGGACCACACTGGGAGCATCCCCAGCACAAGCTGTCCAAGGGTCTGGCTCTTACCTTTGCTGCGCTGCGGAGGTGGTCATAGTAAACCTCTTCGATGGCTTGGAAGTAAATGACACCTTTCAGCTTTGTCTCGTGTTTATCTGCCCAAAAGAGGGAACTGGTGTTGAGTGGTGTGCTGTGAACGATGGCCCACGGAGTGGGCAATGACACAGGAAGGAAGCACAGGGCAGCACAGGGACTCACCAACATAGTAGGAGAGTGTGCGCTTCATGCGGTCAAAGACAAACCAGCGCTTCTTCCAAGACTTGATCTTGCCACCCATCTTGACGAGGTAGCCCTTGCACATCTTCTCTGTCACGATGACATGGTAGCAGGTGTCCACACTGTGGCCCGAAGAATCAATGTGCAGCCGCAGGTTGAAATCCTCCTTGCGGATAGGGAGGTATCGTGTCAGGGGACGAGCCTGGAAAAGCAACGTAGCCCTGCAAGGCCTGCCAGCAGCTACAAAAGCCTTGTCCCCCTGCCGGGAACCTGAAACACCAGTGGATAGCTGGGTCTGCCTGGTCAGCAGTGGAGAGCTGGTCAGCCAGGCTGGGAGAGAAGACTCCATGCAAGAGGGTGGCAGCCTGCCCCACACCTGTGAGAAGTGCTTCTCCCGCAGCTTGACCTCTTTCTCCACCAGCTTCTGCCGCCGTGCAGTTTCATCCTGCAGCCGTTGTTCCAGCTGCTCCCGGCGCCTGCACTCATCCTCCAGTGCCTGCCGCTGCAGCTGCATCTCCCGCTCCTGCCAGCATGCACAGCCACTCAGCCCCAGGGACCCACTCGTCCCTGCTCACTGGCTGACCACAGCAACAGTGCCCTCACTCACTTGGGACTCCATCAGCTGTGACTTCTCCACATGCACCTCCTTCAGCATCTTCTCCATCTCCTCAATCTTCCCCACCTCCATGCCACTGGCACTGCAAGACAGCCACAGCTGCCATCCCAGTGGGAAGGACCTCGAGCCAGGGGCACAGCTGATGGAGTGAGCTGTCCCTCTGCCTGCAGGAGCTGTCCCTGGGGTTACCTAGAGATGTTGTCAGGCGAGCAGGCAGAGTTGTTGCTGGTGGAGATGCTGGTCTCCATGCTGTCCGAGCTCTCCAGGCTGAGGGTGTCATATGCGTGGTCCAGCTCCTCAGCATGCAGCCCAACACCATGGGGACGGTGGTGATGGAGGATGGAGTGATGCACAAGTGGTGGGAAGGTGGTGGAAAAGGAGGGCTGCCCATGCAGGGCTTCCCACTGGGACTGAGCCTCAGCAGCTGCCTTCTGCTTCAGTTCTGCCAGCCGCCGCTTCTGCTCCTCGATCACCTGCTGACCTGCGCCATGGGAAGACGATGACAACTGAGCATGCCATGCTCAGAGGTGTACCAGGGCAGGAGAGGGGATAGCAAGAGCAGAAGACACCATAGGCACTGCTGGAGCTGGGATGGGGTGGTGGGTGCAGAGGTGGGAGCCACTGGCACAACTCCCTTGTGAGCACAGCAGGCAGCACCTGCCCAGGTAGAAGAAGGGGGCCCGGGCTGCCAACAGGGACACATGCACCAGGCTGGCAGGAGCAGGCTGGGCAAAGCATTAGCAGGTTAGGAATGCACAGGGTTGTCCCTAATCAGACACCAAAAGGCACAAAGAGTCCTGTGCAGGTCATGCCCCCTCCTGTGCATGGCAGAAGGCGCCAGCAAACAGCCATGCTACTGCCTCCAGTCTGCTCTAGGCAGTCCAAGCCACCCCACATCTCTACCTGGTAGATTGCCTGGCTGCAAGGGTTCTGCTGGGAGCAGCTTGGCTGGAGACACACCGTCGGGCAGAGGGGTCATGAGGGAGAGGTGGGGGAAAAGCAAGAGACCGTGAGAGAGGCACCGCATCCCACTGGAGCACTGCTGGTGCCTCCCTTGGCCAGGCTCCCATGTCCATCGCCTGAGCAACAGCGGGGCAAGCATCTCCCAGAGTCTCACCACCCCACAGAGCCGGGACACGGAGCCAGCGCTCACCTTTCTGCTGCAGGGCCAGCTGGCGCTTGGTCTCGATGTCCTGCAGCATGGCCGCCAGGTTGCGGGGCAGGCTGCCTGCCGGGCTCAGGGGGCACTGAGCAGGATGGCAGGTGGTCAGCCATGGGGATACGGACACATGCAGGAGCCGCAACTGCGGTACCCAGGGCTGCACAATGCCCGGCTCCCCCCAGCAGCCATACCTTGGGTGAGGGGCTGTGCCCCAGCATGGAGAGGTTGAGTTGCGAGGATGAGGGGGTCCTGCTCTTCATCCGGGAGGCAAGGACTCCAGTGTCGCCCTCTGTTTTGGCACGATACACCTGGGCACAAAGACATGGAGGTGAGAGGGGCACAAGGGGCTGCAGAACCCTCCTGAATGGATGGCTCAGCCATCATCCTGCCCCAATGTCAGTGCTCTCTTGGCAGGGATGCAGGCAGGAGGCGGCAGTGGCTGTCTGCCCTAGGCCTGGCACCGTTCTGCTCTGCTCTTGCCTCCTGTGGCAAGCAGGTGCCTGGCAGAGCCCAGGGTGCAGAGCTGGTGGGAACATCCCACCCAACACCTGCTCCAACCCTGAAGCCTGAGACCCAGCAGCAGGGAGCCAGGATTACCTGGAGAGGCTTGTGAGAGGAGTGAGCTTTAGCTGGAAGTGGAGGAGGGGAAGAAGGAAGAGAGACAGAGGAGGAAGAGGTCTCAAAGCCAGCCATGACCTCCTGGTACCACTTCTCTAAATCAAGAGCTGGGAGCCACATGGGGCCCTCTGGCAACTGCTGCTCCATCTGGAGAGAGACACCATGTAGGGAGGACGAGACACAGGGAAAGGGACAGAACAGAGAATCCTTGCCTGCGCCTGTACCATCCAGCCCAGTCCCAGGACCTGCAGACCCCAGAGTCCTGGGCACTTCCTAGCCAAGTTCTGGCAGCTCCAGGACCCCCATGCTGCTCATGGAGCTGGCAAGAGGGCAGGGCACAGAGAACCCCTGCCCTGCACCACAGGTTAGGCAGGGCTCAGGCAGGCAGCAGGGCACCGAGGAGGCAGTGAAGCAATGAGGGTGTGCAGACTGGCAAAAGCCTGAGCTCAGCCTTGTCTGCAGCTCTTCCTGTGCATTCCCATCACCTCCCAGGAGTGTGCGGAGGCAGAGGGAGGGAAATGGGGCACAAACCTCTGCAGAGATGGAGGGAGAAGAGCGAGACGGAAGAGGAGGAGGAGGAGCAGTGCAGCCTGAGGTTGAAGGAGCTGGAGGAAGCAGTGGGGAAGCAGCAGGGGCTTGGAGACCACCCAAGATGCCTGAGAGCTGCTCAATGGTCACATACTAGGCAGAGAGAAGCAGATTAAACCAGAAGAACAGGCTTTGAGCAAGCGCTAGCAGGCACATGAGAATGAGCAGGAGGCTCCAGTCCTCAAAAGAGGGTGCCACATCCCCAGGAGGAAGGGCAGCTGGTGCTGCCTGGTGTCCCGGTGCTGAGGACCAGGTCAGGGCCCTGCCTGCTCTGCATCCTCCTCACATGGGATCAGTGGCCAGGGCTGGGTCCAACAGGCAAAGGTCCATCCTCCCGCCCCACTGGGCGCTCTTCTCTGCTCCCCAGCCTTGCTGCTGCTGCCTGAGAAGGCAACACCTGCCTGCAGCAGGTGAGAAGAGCTCCCCAGCAAGAAGACCAGGCAGCTCCAGCCTCTGCTCTCTGCTCCACTGCAGCCGGACAAGTCCCCCAGCCCAAGAGAGAGGTGGGCTCCAAGCACCAGGGCACACAGGGTGGCTGCATGGTGTTGCAACATCCTTGCTGCCCAGGACATGGTGGGCAACCCGAAGGAGCAAACCCAAGCATGCTCTGGAGCAGGTACCTCATCAGCTGTGGGAGGTACAGCAAGCAAGAAAGAATGCTGAGCGGCAGCAGGGGCAGCAGCAGAAGCTTTAGTGTCCAGGCTGGGGTCGTGTGCATGGCTGCAGAACCTGAAAACGTCAGACAGCCTCATGTACTCCTAGAAATCCACGCCGGAGGAGAAGGAGGAGAGTTAGACCCATGTGCTGGCATCATGGCGCTGACTGCAAAGCAGGAGCAAATCTGTATGTGCACACATGCCCTAACACCAGCCCAGCCCTGCCTTGTTTCCCTCTCTACCTATGGCTGCCTTGGTGCCTGAGATGGAGCTGGGCTGGGCGTCCCAGCATATGACCATACGCCTGCCTTGTGCACAGCTTTGCTGGGTGCAGGCTGAGGACGGAGGGCTGCAGTCTGCCCTGACAAGTCCCCCAGGCACCTTCATCGATTCCCATCACCCAGATCTCAGGGCAACCCAGAGTCCCTGACCACAGGCCCTCCCCAGTGTGACAGCACCAGATGAGGCACCTTGAGCTGCTCCCTGCCACCTTAAAATCCTCCTCACCCTTTCTGAGCCAAATATGCTAAAGCCAAGATTTGCTCTTTTCTGGGGGAAGCCAGGCTAGCACGACCCTAAAGGACGATGCCAGGAGATGCCCAGTCAGTGGGCAAGGGGGAAGCACAGGGATGCCTGTGTCACATGGAGCTGGGGTTAAAACCGAGGGCAGCAGTGTGAGCTGGGATGTCTGGTGGGCTCAGGAGAGCACCTGAAATTTGCGGTCTGAGTGTTAATGAGCACAACCGCTAAGAGCTCAATAAGGAATGCCCCAGCCAAGCTATCTCAGGTACTGCTCTGGGGATGCCCTGCTGCCCAAAGGTGATGTTAGTCCATATAAGGGGTCTGAGGTGGCTTGGCTGAGGAGGAGACAAGTGAGCAAGCACATACAGTTAGTCCCATTACCTCTTGTGCCTTGGGGTAGGAGAGGGTTGCAGGAGAAGCTAAGGAGGCAGTTGCTGCTGGCAGGGGACTCAGGGGCTTAGTTCCCTCCAACAGCTCATAAGGCTCTGAGATAATGAGGGTATCCTGTGGGAGGGTAAAGATCACGTAGGCAAGTCGGGCACAGGCAGCAATGTTGGCACAATGGTCCCAGAGGGCATTGTGACTCATGATGCCCACTCAGAACCATGAGCTGGACAATGTGGTGACCCACTCCAACCTAAAAGCCTTTGGACATGAATGGGAAGGAGACCCCTGCATCAGCACCAAGACAGCCCCTTGCTTGCTCTCTGGCAAGGATGGGACTGAGGCAGCACCTGTTCCAGGTCCTCTGCAGATACACAGAGCCCTTTCCCTCATGGATACTCGCAGCCTTCACCAAACTGCCTGCTAAAATCCTGGCCTGCTCCAGGGTTCCTGAAGCACTCGACAACTTGGCAGGAAAGTTGCTGCTGCTCTTAAGCCCAACGCTGTTGCATCTCCCTCCCTCCCAACCTGGTCGTGGTCTTTGCATCCCATGGAGAGGTTCCTAGCAGCTGGGACACCAGAAGGCACTTGGAAGCACAAGGAGCTGCTGCAGAGCCAAGCTTGCAGTGCACCAGGCTTGACCCCATGGATGACAGTGGCTTGGGGCAGCAGGAGAGCTGCCCTGGGGACCATAGCCCCTTCTCGCCACTTACCTCTCTGAGAGCTGAGGACATTTTGGGGAAGCTCCTACCACCTGTGACGAGCTGGTATTGCCTCTCCAGAGACGTGAGCTTCATCTTCTCCTGAGCATGGAGTTACAGCAAAAACAGAGCTGATGGTTACTGGGACCCCACAGCCAGTTCCCCCCAAGCTCACTCTAACAGCCAGCACCCTGTCAAGAGCTGGTATGATCTTGTCCCCTGCCTTGGGCTCCCCCAGGACTGGGGAGCACATGTCGACCCCTCAATTGCTGCATTACCTTCTGCAGGAGCCGCAGGATACCATTCCTCTCCCTAGCCAGGCGCTCAGCTTCCTGGGTGCTCTGCAGCTGGATCTGGGCAGCCTGAGCATCCAGTGTGGCCACTCGCTCCTGGGGAGCAGGCAGCAGGGCTCAGCCAGGACCACGTGGCACAGCCTGGCTGTGCCAAACCCTCTGCCCCTCTCTGTCCTGACCTTTCTGCGGGCGATGCTGCGGTGGCACTCGGCTCGGCTCTGCAGGAGCTGCTGGCCTTGTGCCTCGCGCTCCTCCTCGAGGCGGCTCTCCCGCTCCAGCTGCTGGAACTCCAGGTCCTCAAACAGCTTGGCCTCTGTCTCCAGCACCTCCGCCTCCTTCAGACACACAAGGGCACAGCAGATCACTCCCTCTGGATGGGCACCTCCACACCCACTGGAAGCAGCCCCATGGGCAGGCAGATCTCCTGCAGCAGAACCTCTGTCTGTGCCCCCACATCCTGCTGGTGCTGGCCAGGAATGGGGATCTGTGGAAAAGCCTCTGGTGTCCTGTGTAGGGACACAGGCAGCTTTCCCCAGGCCACTGCAGGCACTGGCAACCTCGGCCTGGCTGGAAAAGGTGATAGAGGCACCAGGCAGATCAGAGCTGTCAGCCCTGTGGGATAAGGAGCTTGCCATGCCCAGGGGCTTCAGCCAGCCCTTGGAAACCAGCAGCCCCTGTTGAACCACATGCAGGCCAGTGCTGGACCCCAAAATGCCACACACTGGTGTAAGCCCTGACCTGCAGCCCTGCGTCATAAAGCTGAAGGTCGGCAGAGCCCACACCAATAAGCACAGCGCCAGACAAACACCTGAACGTCCTCCCAGCCTTCAAGCACCGACAGTGCACAGTGGCACTTGGCTTAGGGTCTGCTGATGCCACCCTGGCATCAACTGCAGTGGACATGGGCCACCCTGCTCTGGAAGCAGGGCAGCCGTTGACCTCTTGGCACAGTGTAGCACCACTGGCATGGTGGCTACCGAGGGCTCCAGCACACCGGGAGCAGCCCATTGCCATCCCTGTCTGCTACATGCCAGGACCCACATCCAACACAAGGGTGCCCTCCCTGACCAGGCTGTGCCATTGAAGGTTCCTCTGCATGGTGAAGGCCAGGCAGGCACCAGCCACAGGCTGGGGAAAAATGGCTGCTACTAGAAAATACCAGATAGTGGCGAAAAAATGCTGCAGAGCAGCAGTACCATAAACCAACGGCACTGAGTAAACAAACGCTCTCAGGAAATAGCAGACGGATGAGGACACAGCAGTCCCCAAGGCTCCCCAGCCTGCCCTCCTCTGCGGGGCAGCATCCAAGCTCGGCAGCTCCACAGCGGGGGCAGGCCCGCACCCCGCCAAGCCAGCACCTGTCCCGGGCCCAGGCGAGCAGCAAGCTTACCAGGATGGCGGTGCCCGGTGCCAGCCACCTCCAGCCCGGGTGCGATGCTCCCAGTGCGGCCCTGGCCGGCGGGGAAGAGCTGGCCTAAGCTGGAGCGGAGGGAGGTGGGCCATGGTCCGGGAGGGGTGGGGGAAGACACTGACCCTTCGCATCTGCTCCTGCAACTGCTCCCGCATTGACTCGGGGCACTTATCAAGGTGGCTCTTCGACTCATGGTAAAGCGCCCGGAGTTGCTCTAGTTCCTTCCTTTCAGCATCAACCTTTGCCCTTTCCTGAATTGGGGGAGAATGAGACAAAACAAACCAAACCAAAACAAAAAAGAAAAAGGAAGGAGGGGAGGGGGAAAGAGAGAAAACACTCTTCTCAAATTGGCGCCATGCATAAGCTGCAGAGTTAGAGAGGGTCTCAGCTGGAAGAAGAGGAGGCTCACAGGGAGGAGCATCATGGCACCTATGGAGGGCTTAAGAAAGCAACAGCCATGGGGACCCAGGCTGCGGTGTTAAGAGGGATTACGACCAGCCCCTCATCTCAGCCTTGTGTTTCCATGCCAAAAGCCCACTTACAGGCAGTGAAAAGATCGATGCTGACAGCATGGATAAAGTCATCCCGATCCTGCATGACATGCACCTTCTGAACAGCCGCTAACCAGCTCTGTTAATTCGTGCTCACCATCTGGGATACTGCCAATTAAACACAGGTCCCATGCACAAGCTGAGGGACCATGGACCACCTACACCCAACCATCAGGAGACAGCTGCCCATAGGATGGCAGTGATAATGGGAGAATGATGTCCAACCTTGCTGCCAGAGATGCTCAAGCTGTACAGAGTTAGTGGCAGAGAAGAGACTTGCTCCTAACCTCAGGAAGAGGAGGAATTGTTCCCAGCCCTCTCTCCCATGGCCACAAGCTGGGAGGCAGACAGGGCTGGCACAGACAGGCACCCCAAGATGGGGGCTACATGGTGCCTGGGGGGCTCCTTGGCATGCAGAGATGTCAGAGGTGAGGTCAGACTTTAGAGCAGGCTCTGTTAGTGCAATTAGGGCAGGCTGGTTAGGAAAGCAGTAGTTAGGTCAGCACAGAGGTTGGGTGAGGGTTTTCCTGTGCTCCTCTCCTAGCTCTGCAAGAGGCTGCCCCTAGCTAGAGAAGACACCTGCAATGAGCTGGAAGACCAAAACCAGAACACAAACCTCGAACACTGCAGGGACACTGCTGGTAGGTGCCGATGGCAGCTCTGCCCAGCCACAGGCAACCAAACAACCCAAGCACCTCTACCCATGGGGCTGGCCAGAGCCCCAGCGACACCAGTGCTGCATCATGACAGCACAGAGCCATCAGCAGGACCCAGGCATAGGCTGCACAGAGATGCCAACCTCAGGCATCAGGGAGCCAGATCCTGTTGGCTCTCCCACCACGAAGCAGCTCACCCAGGCCCGTACTACACTGCTCATAAAGCTACTGGACAGCCAGCAGCCAGGACAAGTGTGCCATGCATGCAGTGGCATGGCTGCCTTTGGGCACGGCTGGCAGATCATGGCAGCAATGGCATCAAAGACAATGCCAGGGGAAAGGGGCTGAGACCCCCTTCTTAGCCACTGAGACCAATGAAACACCTGCAGTGATTTCCCAGCCACCTCCAGCAAGCTGAATGCTACAGAGCCACCATCAAGCATGAAGATGTCCCAACAGACTGCAGAGCAATGGGACTCACAGCAAGACACAGTGCCCTGCCAGAGGCAGTGAACGCGCAGTGCTGAAGCCCCACTCTGGGTCAGTGCTGCCTGCTGCAGGCAGCAGACAAACCAAGAAAGCCCCATGCCAAACAGCCTGCGCAAGAGACCCTGCCAATACGACAGACTGCGTCCAAACTGCACCCCAAGTGTCAGCCCTGGCCTCCCCAAACAGGGCTGTTGGACCAGTCTGAGGCAGATGGACAGACAGACAGCCCACGACGCAAACCCAGAAGGGACAGTCCTTTGCACAGCCCAGGGGAACGCCGCAGGGGGGACACCAGTTGAGAGCAGCAGGGAGGGCATGGCGCAGCCAGCACTGAGGGGTAGCTATGCCTGGGGCTCACCTTGTCCCGCTCCTTCCGGATGCTGGCATCCAGGCTGGAGAGCTTCTCCTGCAGCTGCTGCACCATCTCCTGTTCCTGCCGTAGCCGTGCTGCCTCTGACTCCCGCTCACCCTGCAGCAGTGCCCGCTCCATCTCTGCCTGGATGGGCACAGCTGTGTCAGGTTGGCTGCCCCAGCCAAATCCATCTCATGCCCATAGGATCAGGAACTGGACAGCCAGGGTAGTGAGCAGTGACCCTCACCTCTTGCGACATTTCCTGCAGTTGTTGCTCCAGCTCCTTGACACGGCCCTTCAGCTGGTCCAGGCGGCAAAGCACACTGGCACGTTCCTCCTCCAGCCGCTGTGCCTCCTTGGCCCGTGGGCCCGCCAGCTCCTCGTGCTGCAGAGAGGGCAGGTTGGCACTGCAGGGCACAATGCAGCATGGCACAGCGTGGCATGGCATGGCTGTCCCCTCACCTCATGGTGAGTGCTCTCAGTGCTGCTGCACTCCTCCTTCAGGTTCTCCTCATCCGACCTCTCCAGGGTCTCTCTCTGCTGTAGCTCCTCAGCAGCACGGCCTAGAGCCACGGCACCTCTGGGCACCCACCAGACAGCACCTGCCTCACCAGCCAGGAGCTGGTGCACATCGCCCAGCTCACTGCCATCTGTCTTGGTGTACTCAGCACAGAGATTTAGGATGGTCTCCAGGCGCTGCCGCTCCTGCAGGGAAGAATGGTCAATGCGACACCCATCCTAGCACACATGGCCACCAGGACCCCGTGCCGATGGCAAGTACCGGGCTGTAGGCTCGCTCCTTGCCCTGCCTGCATGCTGTGGGCATTGCAAAGCTGGATGCAACCCACCCTTGTCTCCACGCCAGAGTCAGGCACGCGATGTGCCGAGAGCTAGAAACAGACTAATCACAGGCAGCAGCGCTGGCCACCGAGCACATCCACTATTTCCAGTCAGTGACTCAGGCCACCCACACCAGGCGTGAGTCAGGGCTGAGCAAACAGGGCTCTGGCTGCACAGCCACCGGCACCAGCAGACATTCGGGCAAAACCCCACCCAGGCAGCTGCTGGCTCTATAAAAACTTCATTCGCCCTAAATATAGACACTGTGCCCACAAAGCCATAGCACCATCCCCGGCAGAGGAGGCCACAGGCAAGACATGGATGGTTTTGCAAAGCCAGGGACACTGCAATTTTAGACAGCAGCCCAACAGAACCATGCCAATCCCACAGGTTTCTGCAGGCTGCTGCCAGCAAAGAGCCCTGTGCTCCCAGAGAGCTGCCACACACTGATGGCTGCTCCTGGCCAAAATCCCCCCGGATAAGCGTCAGCCTGGCACCTGTGGCAAATCCCCAGCATGTGAGGGCTGGGTTTTAAAGCAGCAAAAGCCAAAAGGTGTTTGCAAAGAGGTGGTCCCACACTCAACCACAGGCCCATAACCCCTGTCCCAGGGCTCACCAAGCGCTCCATCTCCTGCTCCCGCACCCGCTCCTGCCGCTGCCGCCGGTGGTACTCCAGCAGCTCATCTTCATTGTCACTGATCTCGGTGATGCTGTTCTTGCGCTCCCGTGGTCCTGCCAGCAGCCGTGGGTCCCCCAAAGCTTTCCTAGGGGCACAGGGGCTCTGCCGGGGTGAGGGCATGGCTGGGGAGCCCAGAGAGGAGCTGAAGCTGGGGCATCGCATGGGGGTCTCTGCCAGCAGAAGGGGTGAGGAGCTCCTGGCACCTCTCAGCTCTTCTAGACCCTTGCACCTGGCACGGGGGCTGCCAGGCACCTCCCTGCCTAGTCGGGGCTGTGAGGAGGGGATATTGGGGGCTAGCCGAGGGCTGGCTGCCCGGCGTGACAAGGAGGGGCTCAGGGGGGGCAGCTCCCGCATGGTCTCCATATTCCTTCGGGTCATCCGTGGGCTCTCAGGGGGCTGCATCTGGGTCTCAGGGACTACCCTGCCAGCAGGCTGCCGGCTGGGGAACAGGGCATCCCGCGGCTCCCGGAAAGGGCTAGGGGGCCGCTCCTGCAGAGCCACCCGTGCCCGTGGTGCTGCCCTGGGGGTCTGCCGGGGGCTGCCCGCTCGGTGATCCCCCAGCCTCTCAGCTGGCCAAGGCTCTACGGCAGCCTCACCGGGTGGGGGGGTTGGGCGCTGGGGAGGTGGCTGCACGGCATGGTTGTAGCTGGAGGAGCGGAGAGGGACAACGGGGGGCACGGCCGGACCCTGCTCCTGGTTGCTGGGTGAAGGGCTGGTGTAGCTGCTACTGCTGGCCGGGGAGGAGAGCGGGGAGACATTCTCATAGCTGGAGCCACCTGAAGCAGCCCCAGGGCTAGGTGGGGGGGACAGGAGGCAGCGCCCACCCCCGTTCACCACAGGGGAAAGGGGGGATCGGCCACGGGCAGGTGGCTTCTTGCTGCTGGGAGATGTCGGTTCCTCCAGCACCAGCGAGTCCATGATGTCCTGCAGGTCCTTCTCAATGGAGCTGACGAGAGAGCTGTGGCTGGAACATCCATGCTCTGATGGCTGTTGGCTACCATTCACCAGGGCCTCGGGCTCTGTGTGGAGACATGGGAGCAGGTGTCAGTGTGGTGGGGACCCCCCCCTTGCAGCCCCTGCCAGGGCTGAGACCCATGGAGCAGCCTGGCATCAGCCTCCATGCAGCCTTGACAAGCTAGCACTGGGTCACAGCTCCTCTACCCCTGACCCTGAGCTGCCTGCGCCTCACTGCCACCATTTTCTGCGACACTGGCCGGGAAGCCAGATCAGGGAGGAGGCTGAGATCCTGCTGGCCCCATCACCAGGGTAACAGAAACCCGATAGTCAGTCCAGCCACTTGCTACCAATATCCCTGTGCTGCTGGCAGGTCCTAGTCCCACTGCCTGGGTAGCAGTTGCTTGCACCAGCCACCAGCACCCACTGCTCATGTCCAGCATGCTCTGGCACTCCAGCAAAGGGGCAGAGATGTGGCGGCTCAGAGTCACCAAGCACAGACCCATGGCATGTCCAGACTCACTGCCACATCACCCACAGCCTCCCTCCGCCCCTTGCCAGGGTGCCTCCGGCCCAGGCTGCCCCATCCTCACAGCGCAGCACTGATGTGCCTGTCACTCAGGGGATGAGCTAATAGTGGCAGGCAGAGTCTGGCCAGGACAGCGTGCCACCCAGGCTGCGTCACCCCTGGCACCCAGCAGCTCCCCTGCAGTGGCCAGCAGCACCTCTATGCCCAGAGAGATGTGCTGCAGCCCTGCTCATGCAGTCCTGTCCGGTCCAGTCCAGAGGGGCAGAGAGAGGCCCCGTAGGGCCCATGTGGGATGCTCCTTGATCACAGGATGCTCCACGGTAATGGGATGCTTGGCTGCCGCAGCACCTCCTCCCGTCCCCCAGCTGTGGGTAGGGCTGCCTTCCCAACACACACGTGGCACGGGGAGGCTGCCAAGCTCCTCTCCTTGTGCCAGGGTGTGCCGGTTGGGACAGGGAGAAGGACTACCAGCCTAGGGATCGCTGCCGGGGATCTGAACATCCCCAGGAACCAAGCGCAACACAGGCGCTTTTCCCATCAGTCCCACAGACAGGCAGACACAGCAAGATAAGCAGCAGGCGAGATGGAGGATTGCAACCAAGGAAACGGCCTTCACAGCCTCCACATGGCTGCCCCAGTATGTAAACACCCACTCCGAGGCAGCCAGGGGAGCCCTGTGCACCCCACATCCCTGGTGTGGGCCGAAGGGTGATGGCTCTGCCTTTCTACCATGGCCAGGCTGCACAGAGGCAAGAGCCACACCTTGCTGCCTTTGCAACTACCCTCTTCCACAGCAATAGTAATCATTAACGAACACCAATGCATCTGCTGTGATGAGCCAACAGCCAGCACATCCATGGCTGGGCACAAGCTCCCCTCCTAAGTGTGGCAGCTTAGACTGGACCAGGCTGGGAGAGCACTGCACACCAGGATGGCTGGTGGCACATGTCCCGGAGCACCCTAGTGTCCCCCCCACCCCACCTGGGACAAGGAGGGGGATCACCTACTTGCTGGCAGTCTGTAGAGATCTGCCGGGCTCTTACTGCCCACCGGGATCATGCTTTTCATCCACTTGGCCTCTGCAGGGTGGTTGAAGCGGAGGAAGGTGGCCTGGCCTAGGCAGATGGTGCACCCTGGGGAGAGAGGGGAGAGGGCTCAGCTGCTGGCCAGCTGCACCGGCATGGTGCCCAGCCCTAAGATGTGTCCCCAGTAGGGCAGCGGGCTCCTGCCGTCAGCAGAGGCTTAGGGGGAGGCTGGAATCCAGGTCACCCCCCGGCAGCTGCAGGCACAGCTGGGGTCCCCGGAGGGACTGGCAGGGCGCCAGGGGCTGTGCGGCTGCCAGCTGCAGACAAGGTCGCTCCTGTCTTCAGCCCCAGAGCACCTCTTCTTAGCCCAGAGTGCAGCAGCCCTCTCGGGGTAAGGCTGTCGAGCGGCCATGGGAGAGGCAAGCGACGGGAGCGAGACTGGGGCTGAGTGCTGCCCACCGAGCCGGGAATCAGCATGCCAGCAACGGGTAGCGGAGGGAAGGCTCCGTGCTGCAGACACACCCCGATTCGAGGCGCCTGCGAGGGCCCCGGGGAGAAACTGCTCCGCACCCAGAGCCGCAGCCAAGAATCCCTCGCCGGAGGGGATGCGGTTTTTTGGGTGCCCAGCAGCCCAAGCTCGCGGCGAGAAGAGCGAGAGACTGAGAAGACTACCCACCATCAGCACGGCGGAGGCCGAGCTCTGGGGAGGGCTAGGGTCCTACTCCCGGTGGGTGAGAGCATCCTGCCTGCTAGGGGCAGTGCCGATTCCCCCGGCCTGGGGCACCACCGAGCAGCTCTCTCCCTGCTTGCCGGCACCGGCAGAACCGCGCATCGCCCCGGTACTCACACTCGGCGCCCCGCGCCTTGTCCCGCTGTGACCAGGAACCGCCGCCGGCCCTGCCCGGCAGCATCCATCCATGCAGCCGGCGGGGAAGAGAACCGGGGACTCGACCCCCACAGTACCCCTCGGCTCGGGGGCATGGCGGGCACCCACGGTCGGAGCCGTCTCGGTCCCCTCCCCGGCGGCCACGTGGCTGCCATTGTCCCCGGGGGGACGCGCGAGGCCGGGTGGAGCCTCCCCCCGCCCCGGGCCGGGGGGAGACCGGAGCAGGCGCGGGGTCCCGGAGGTAAAGGGGGGCGTGGGGGGTGGTTAACGGGGCTGTGAAACCGCCGGGGAGCGACGGGAATCGCTCCCCACCCCCGTGCGGACACGCATGACTCTTCCCCGCCGCCGTCCCGCACTCACCAAACTGCTGCTACTACCGCTGCTGCTGCTGCCGCCGCTGCCGCCGCTGCCGCCGTCCGGGCAGCGCCCGTCGCGCACCGCCCCCCGGGGAGGGGCGGGCGGGGGGCGGGCCTCGCCCTGCCCGAGCCCAGGGTCCTCCCCAGGGACCGGGGCGGGGAGAGAAGACGCCGAGGGGAGCAACCCCCGGCTCTGCCAGAGCCACCGAAGCGGGGCGCAGCGGGTCTGAGCAGCCCCCGGACTGGCAGGGATGCCCCCGGGAGAGCCGCGTTGTTTCGTCCCTCCACCTCCCCTTCCCAAACCTGCCTCAGCATCC
The DNA here is from genome assembly GCA_013399015.1 of Galbula dea. NCBI lineage: Eukaryota > Metazoa > Chordata > Aves > Piciformes > Galbulidae > Galbula > Galbula dea. The sequence continues at coordinate 213,764 of VWZX01000495.1, forward strand.
CACTCTGGTGTGGGAAAGAGGTGCGATGGTGGGACTACACCCTGCCATGCACTGGCACCGCCCGGTCCGAGCTGCTTTCTCCTGCCTGACCTTACGCGCAGCACATCGCAAAGCTGGTTCCCAAACAGTGCCAGCATCCGGCACAGCCCCATCCCGGGGCAAACAGGCAGGAGCATCCCAGCTGGAATGGATCCGCAAACACCCTGGTACCCGACGGCACAAATCCCATCCGTGAACGCTGGTTCCGGCCCCGGAGATGCTCAGACGGTGCCTACCTTGGGTGAGGCGGGTGGGCCGCCGGAGCGGCACGCTGTCGATGGCACAGGCGTTGCCGCAGGGGTGCAGGGTGAGCGTCCCCCGAACGTTCTCGATGTAGCAGTGCTGGGGTGCCAGACCGGGGCCCTGCAGGACGATGTCCGTCGCAGCTGTGCCGATGGTGGTCCTCCCTGCCAGCAGAACAAGTGCCTCAGCGGCTCTGCTGCTGGTGTGCCTGTGGCGACCCTGGCAGCCAGCACTCACCTTCCTCCAGGGGCAGGAGTGTGATGGCAGTGCTAAGCCGGCCACTGCCCAAGCTCACCAAGTGTGGCTTCTCTGTCTGCACCTTCAGCCCCTTGCCCATGTCAATCAGGTCCAGGGGACTGTTCTGCAGGGAGAGGAAGGGATGCTCACAGCTCCCACAGCTGCTGAATGCCTGGGCTGCTCCAAAACATCTCTTTGTGCAGGCAGGGAGTGATGCCCAGGCACAACCACATGCAGGCAGGACCCTGGAGAGCAGAGGTGAGCTGCTGCAAAAGCAGGAGAAGATTTCTGGGCTTGGGCTGCATCTAGGAGGATCCAAGGTACCAGGCACTCAGCTCAATTGTCTTTGCTGCCGATCCCGTAAGAGGATTGAGGTCAGGAGAGGATGGAGGGCAGCACTGGCCACCCATGGTAGGGCTAGCTGTGGTGGGGAAGGGCTCTTGGCTGGTTCCCCACACTCCCACAGGGCAGAGGTCCTGCAGCCCCATATGCTTACCTGGATGATGGTCTGGACTCTGGTGGTCAGACTGGCAGGGGTCCTGCTGGTTGCCTTCATGGTGCCTGCTCGGAGACACCAGGGGCTCTTGAGCACAGGTTGCTAACGGAAGCAGCATAGAATATCAGCACCACGTTGAAATAACTCCTCTGTGTTCTTCCACACATCTCTGCTGGCAGCTAGCACATCCGGCAGCCTGAGAGCAAGCCTCACCAGCCCCACCCTGCCCCAAACCAGCATTTGCCACCAAGAGGATTCTCCTGTTGTCCTGTCTCCAGCCCTGCAGCAGTGACCTGAATCTGGTGAGCATCCCATCTGGCAAACCATGCATCTCCATCCTCCCAGTGAAACCCATATGTGTGCCAAATGTCAGGGTGGGACATGGTGCCAGGAGCTGGCATGCTTGCTTAGATTTGGGGAGGCAGCATAGGGAATGCATACCCTAAATGCCGAGATTCATGGGCAGCCAGACCCTGATAGCTGCTGCTGGACAAGGATAGTAAGCATAGCATCCAGCTGTCCCCACAACATCTGTCTGCACGTGCATGACCTGCGGCATGCCCCAGCACACTCACACACACCATGAGAGTGCCCATCCCCATCAGCCAGACACACACCTTTGCTCCTGCACAATGTGGTGGCAGCAGCAGCATCACCTCGGGGTTGCACAAGCCCAGCTCAGTGCTCATGTCCCTGCCTGTGCTCTACCTGGCTGGCACAAGCGCCCAGGCTAGGCTGGCACACACTGCTGCCACGGGCACAGCCACCCACTGCCAGTCTCTGCATGAGTGGGAGGCAGCTCAGGGAGGAATAATTTCCATCACCCGGCACTCATGCCAGCGTCACAACCCGGGATGCTCCAGGGTTACTATATATACTGTCTGCTGCTCCCCATGTCCCTCCCTTCCGCCCAGGCCTGGCTGAGTGTAGTTTAACCCCTCCTGGGCAGCCTGGGGCAGCTGAACTGGGGAGTGCTCCCAGCCCCATTAGGGATCTTGGTCCAGAGACAGCCATGGGCACCAGAAGGAGCCCTCGGCTCAGCTCCCTGTAGCACCACCCGCTGTCCCACCAGCCCCTGTTCTGCAGAGCGAAGCCCCCCCCAGCTCGGCTGTGGGGGTGAGCAAGCGGTTGGCTGTTAGACACTGTGGAAAAAATGAAAGAGTGGAAAACACCAGGCGTGGGATGGAGGGCTGGGATGGAGCCTGGGTGTCTGCATGTGACACCAGGGCCAGCTGCCCCATAGCAAGGGGTTTGTGCCCCATGTAGGATGGGGACAGCCTGGCTGGAGCAGGGTACCCCAGGAATAGCTTTCTGGTGCCCACTTGCTGCCAAGGTGGGACCCCTGCTTTACCTTACCCGCCACTTGGCCCTGGCCTCCGCACCGAGTAGAACCTTTGGGGCAGGGTGCCCATGACACATGGGTGAGGGGGGGCTGTGTTTCCCAGCATCCCAAAACCCCACAGCGTGGCCTGGCCGAGTTCCTGCTCCTCGCCCGGGGAGCTCTTAGCCGGAACCCAGGCCTCCCAACAATGTTCGGGAAGGAGGTGAAACCAGGAGGGGCCAGGCTGCTGCATAGGAAGGGAGTGGGGCCGGGGTGGGATCCTGCACTGCCATTAACCCCTTCCCAGCAGCGCTGTGCTTTGAGGCTCGGTGAACACCACAGGGGACCCCGGGCCCCATTGCCCAGAGGATCATCCCCATTCCTCCCTAGACTTGCTCCACCCAGCACCCCCTGCTCCACAAGCAGCCTGCAAGCTGGAGGGTGACCCTGGCATTCAGCTGCTCCCTGACACCCACCCTGCCGGTCCCGCAGCATCACTCTCCACAAGAGCCCCTCATTTGGCTCCTAACCACAGAGGAGGCTGTTGCCCACCGACCCTCGCGGGTACTGCCCCTTGCCAGCCGGCTCTGCAGAGGAATGCAGGGTGGGAGCATGGCCACCCTAGGTGGCCCCCACCACTGGGCAGGACAAGGAGGCCTTTCTTCTCCCACTGCCTCCTGCAGAACACACTGCTTGTTCCCGCTGTGGGAAGTGGCAAAGACAGCAAATGCCAAAGGGTCAGGCTCAGTTACCACCCAACAGCCCACGGCCCCTGTGCCCCCCGTGCAGGGCTGTCCACTTGGCCCCAGCCTCCCTAAGGACAAAAGCCCCTTTCTTCTCCCGGTACAGGCAGAGGCCTCACCTGGGAGGACGCCCAGTCCAGCTCTGCTGATGTGGGGCCCCTACTGACACTGAGCAGACTGTGCACCAACACACTGCCCCCCAAGCACCACGCTCCTGAGGAGCCCTGGCACCCCACTGCCTGCTGGCTGCAGCCTGCCTGCCTTCCCTGGGCCCACTCAGGCAGGGTGATCCACTCCTGCCCAGGCTGCTGCTGCCCACTGAGACCCAACGTGGGCACGACTGGCCTTGCACTCCAGCAGCCAGCAGGCAGACCCTGGAGCCGCATTGTGTGCAGCTGGCCAGAGCACAGCCAAGGGCATGGCCAGCCAGCCCACGCTCACAAAGGGCCATGCCGATGCACTGGAGCACAGCAAACTGTGCCAGTTGTGCCCAGGATGCAGCATACAAAGGAAAAGTGCACGGCATCCCACCACACAGCATCCCACAGCACAGCCATTCCTCCCTGCCTGTGGCTGGGTGAATCATGCAAGGAAGCCAGAGCACCCGTCATGGCCTCTGTACAGCTTGGCTGCCTGCTCGCTCTCCATCTGCTAATGTGCTTAGGGTGCTCTTACCCTTTCTCACACCCTCCACCCCAGTAAACAACCGGCTCTTCCACCAGCAGCTGGGAAAGGACAGCCCACCTCTAGCACAAAGCCAGAGAGAAATGAGGACCTTACTCCCACCACTGCCTCCACGCCTGGTGAAGCCCCACATGGAACAGGGCGGACTCAACCAGCTTCACCAGGGTGAGGGGCTGTGGGGGCTGCACCGTGGTTGCTGGGGTGACGCAACACTCCTGGCAATAATATCGCTGTAAATCAGCTGCCAAACTGCTCCAGTGGGAACCGAGGAATCCTGGCCGCACCCATTGATCTCAGCCCTCCTGGGAACTCCCACACTGCTTCAGCACAGCTGTGCTCTGGACAAGGCCATGGCCCTGCCAACATCGCACCTTAGGCTCTCTGCAGGCTGGGGAATGCCTGCCATGTGCTTGAATCAGGAAGGGCATGCAGAGCAGCCTTCTTTCACCCAACACTGCCCAAGATGAGCCACCTCCAAGGACCTGTGACACCGTTCACAGTCCCAATCACTGCCAGAGCTCAGACACCAAGCATGTGCCTCCGGCCACCACAGCATGCACAGGGAAACTGCCGCCACTGAGCTCCAGGACCTCTTGTGATGTTGCATGACAGAGACTTACTCCTCAAAGCCACCTTGCAGCAAATGATGGCTCCTCATCTGCAGGCCAGATGCCCAGTTCAGCTCATCAGGGAGCATCTGTGGCTCCTGCTAACTGATAGCTCAGGGACCACAGCATGAAATGGGTTTGGTGGGTACACGAACACCTTGCCCAGCTCTGTGTTCTCTGGGAGAGGGGCAGGGGTGAACCTCAAAACCTCTCCAAAACAGGCTTTCCTCTCTTCTTTCTGGGGTCTGGCCATTGGCAAATACTGCCTTGTTACACAAACCCACAGCTCCATCGCCCTGCATGGTACCCTGCCCACTGCAGCCCTGCACATGCCAGCATGTGGCATTGCATGGCAAACTCAAATGCATCAGGAGCTACAAAAAAAGCAGCTGGGCAGCACTGTCCTGCTGCTGAGGGGACTGTGTCTGCGATGCCTGTGGTGCTCCTCCAGGGGATCTGCCCCACTGCAGCCCCTGCCCAATGCTGGGGGCTTGGCAGGGCAGCCAGAGTGCCGGGAGTCATTCAGTACAGCAGCTGGATCCCTTCTGGGGCTGCCAAATTCCTCAGGTTTTCTGGCAGCGTCCGAAGAGGCCGCGATAAGACTGTGTCAGGAAGTTGAAGTAAACAAGGTCCGTGTGCAGAGCCGGGTCCGGCCAAGCCAGCACCATTCCCAGGCTCCCTGAGAGGCGTCGAGGATGACAGGGGCAGCATGGGACCAGGCACTGTCTCCCCCTGCAATCGCCCAGGAGCCGCAGGAGGATTTGGGGTCAAAAGAGCCTCGTGCAGCCTTCCACGCGGGACCGGCTACTTTGGGGGCTCCCACCCCACAAATCCATGATGTAGACCTCTGGCTCCGGCTCCTGGCCCACCCACGCACTCCTAAAGCCTTGTGCAATGAGTTTTTACGGCTGAAAGGGGTTTTCTTGCAGCTCCTTCCTGCGCCCCTCCCTGGAAGCCCCCTGAGCAGGGACCCACCACTACGGGCCAGGGCAGCAGAGCCCCTTCCCCAACCCGGAGCTACGCCCGAGGTCCTGTCGGCTGGGGAGGTTCCTGCAGACAGGACACCCCTGAACCCAGTCCCAGGAATTGCCTGGGGGAATCCCACGCGTGTGGATGCCGCCGCCCGAGCCCCCTTCCACCCCCGGCCGGTGCCCCGTCCCGGTCCCTGCTGGGGCTCACCTCCGCTCCGGCAGCCCCGTCCCGGCTCCTCCGTCGTCGCCGTTCTGCCCCCGCCCCGCTGCCCACCCCGTCCCGCCCCTCGGGGCGGTCACGGCGCTGACCGGCCCTGCCCAGCTCCACAAGGACCGCAGGACCCGCAACAGCTCCTCTGACAATACTTTTATTTGATTAAAGACTCGGTTTTCTCCGCGTACATCGGAATGCTCTATTCCCTATGGGACAGGGTTACAAAAAGGGGGGGGGGGGGCTCAGTTTAAATATTACCCTCAGTGAATTTAATGAAAAGAAAAAGCTCAGCGGATGCTTAACTAACCTCGACTCCATCTTAAAAATCACACAAACAAGCAATTCTCGCACACGACCAAGGTAATGGGATCACTTTGCTACGTATTGAGTTGACTCCTTCTCAGGACAGGGATCAGGGTTCACTCTCCTTGGACAAGGATCGGGGTGATTCCCTCCTAGGTACAGCCAAAGTAGGAGACCACAAACTTCTTTGGCAGGTGGTCCCCAAGGGCAGTGAGTCATGCTCACTCCTGCAGAGCTGCTCCTGGGCAGTGCAATGTGCCTGCTTTTGGGGTATCTGCTCTCCACCTGCTGCGCCTATGGCAGCATCCCGACAGCCCATGGAGTGGCCAGTGAAGCTGTTGGTGACAGGCCGAAGTCACACAGGTGAGATGAGGCAAATGATGCTGGGGAGGCGGTGGGAAGAGAGGCGGCGCTGGGGCATCAATGGGTTGCTGCTCACACTCAGATCTGTCCCCCCACCCCGTTTTTCTGGACACCAGCATCTCCTCCTCCTTCACATGCATGCCCTGAGAAACAACAGTCTGGGAGAGGTGCTGACATACAGGCTGAGTAACTGGGTCTCCACGGCTGCTGGCATCAAGGCGGGCAAAGCTTTCAACCTCTCCAGACACCACAGGATCCGGGAAGGACACACAAATTGTTCTAATAGAATTAAACTGCCTCCAGAGCCTGGCCCAAGAGCCCGTGCAGGGAGAGTCGCATCCAGACGGGTCTCCCTGCTGCAGCAGGAACCAAAGAACCCAGAGAGTGGCAGTGGGCACTGTCTGGGAGCCCTCTCAGCCAGAGAGGCCTGCCCAGGCATGAGGCCACTACAGAGAGACAGCAGTAATTGTGCAGGGCAAGAGGACAAAGCCTGGGGTCCCTCCTCCCTGCCATAACCTCCCACCTTAGAATCCAAGGCCAACGTGCTCTGCCTCTATCAGATGGAAGGGTCCAGGGAAGCATGGCACCCTGCATACATTATCTTAATGCCTGCGTTCATCAATGGAAGCAAGAGTTGAAGGCCGAGGAGAAACTAAAATGGCAGCAAAAACAACGGAACAGAGGGTGACGCTTTGGAAAGGAGGAGCACAATGCCTGGCAGGCACTGGGACTGAGCTCCAGGCATCTTCAGGGGAGAAGGGGACATGTCAAAGCTGGGTTCTTGGTGGAGATCTTGCTCTTCTGCTGGCTGGTAAAAATCTGCCAAAGAAATCTGTAGCCTTTTCCCCCCACAAGCACATCAATCCTCTGCCAAAAGAAGTCTGTGACCCAGGAGCGCTGCAGATGGCAGAGCCACGTGTCTAAGTGGGGGCAGGGGAGGGAGGGGGCTGTGGTGTTCCCAACATCCAGAATAAACTTCGGCCTCTTTTTTCTTTTTTTCAAATTAAAAAATTTCTTCTATTGCGGTTCCCCACAGCTGGCACTACAGGATCTCGTACTTGTCCACCAGGAAGGTTGTTTCAGTAGAAAACCTCACAGGACTATTCCCGTCTACCTGGGTCACTTTGGTAACCTGTGGGGACAAGAGGCAGAGTGAGGCCGGCACCATGCACAGGCAGCCCAGTGTCAGGACAGTCACAAGGACTGAATCAACCCAGCGCTCTCAAACCGTGAGTCAAGACCCAAAAGGAAGGTCTGTCTTCCCTGGAAATAGGGCAAGGATTTCCTGCAGTGTCTCTGCTGAAAGCAGCTGTGAGGAATTAAGCAGCAGCAGCTGCTAGCAGCAGGGACAGCCAGCCAGCCCACCCTGTGCTGAGGAGCATTTTGGCTCCAAAGGCTGATAAGATTCTCTAACAAAGTCTGAGGGGAATTAATGATTATTCAGAGGCATGAGGGCAACAATGAAACCCCAGGCAAGGTCTTGGAAGTGAAGGGGCACCAGGACCGCGTGCCTACTGGCACTCCTGAATCCAGCTTGTGGCAAGCACTAACCATGTGCTCAGGAGGACACCAGGCCCGCACACCACAGCATGACTGTTACTAGCCACCTCGAGAGAGGCAGGAGTGACACCATGTTTGGAAACACTGGCAGTGGCTGTACCTGTATGTTGCAATAGTTCTTTCTGGAGATGAAGGAGACGTGCACTGGGAAAAAGTCGTTGGGCTGCCCTGCTATGCTGAACTCCAGGCTGCCGCTCTTGTTTTTGGCATCTATCACTGGCAGGCACCACTCGAGGAGGTTTCTCCGGCTGTCATGGCGATACTCGCCATCAATCTCCCCAATCACTGGGGCACCAACACCAGACCTAGAGCAGGCAGCAAGAGGTCACAACAGCTCACCTCCACAGAGCTAAGAGATGCTCATCCAGCCCCCCTCTGCATGGCCAGGCCTTCACACCCAAGAGGGGAAGAAGTGGTGGGACTTGGGACTGTGCTCTACTAGGAGCACTACTTACGGCAAGGGGATGGTGATGATGACATCGTTCAGCTCCAGGGTCTCCTCCTGCAACTCGTATTCGATGTTAACGTCACAACTGTTCCCGCTTTCTGATGGCCAGCAGTTAACTGAGGGCACAGAAACACTACTCTGAACCCTGCCTGCTTTCTATGTGGAACAGGCTGTCAGAAAATTAAAGAGTAGCCAAGAGGTTCTCACTTAAGAAAAGCTTTTTGTTTTCTCCAAGAGCATTACAGAAAATGGGCACTGCCGAGAACAGCAGGCACTGTGCAGTGGAAGACACAGAGTATCTCCAACATCTTGCGGGGTGCTGTGCTCGAGGCAGCCCAGGTGGCACAAGACTGGCCATAAGCCAGCAGCCCACAGATGAGCACCAGCCTATTCCACCCCAGTCCCCAGACACAGGCTCACACTCACTCGTCAATGGAATTAAGGACTCCTCTGTAGTCTGCAACCTCCACTTCAGCACACCCACATCACTGTTGATAGGGAATGACTTCTCTGGGTTCTTCAAACCAATCTGCGACTCTGCAGTGAAGAGCTTCTTGTCCACGTTTGGGTGAGTCTGGAAGGGAAACACAAGCCCAGGCCATGACTCTGAGCCCAATGAGGGAGTTGTATGTAGGTAATGTTGGTTCTTATAACACAGTCCTACGCTTCCCAGAGTATTTGCCCATACAACATACAAATGGTTTTGGTCCTGGCTCCAAAGCCCAACTGGAACATATATGCTTATCAGCCTAGGATTCCTTCCAGAAAATGCCGATCTAAGAACTCACACCACAGTGGTTTTTACTTGCCACTGTGCCAGACACTCTAGCAAGGCATGTCCTGGGATGAGACCTACAGAACAACTTGACTTCAACTCCTAAAATCCCAAAGATACACACTGGACATTTCTCTTGGAGAAAAACACACCTAAAACTCCTGGGAAGAACACCCTGAAACCACAAAAACATTACTTCCCTCAGGAACCTTAACGCATATATACGACAGCAGCCAAACTCCAGTTTAAACACTCTCTCCTCACAACAACAGCCTAAGCAGCTTTTCAGAAGCAGGATTTCTGCAAGTCCATGTTTGACTTACACTAGAAAGACAAGCATCAGCACTGGGCTTGGTCTCCCTTTCCACCTAAGTCACACACGTGGGAGCAGTTAGGAACTCGCTCATGAGATATGCTGATAAGGAACCTACTGCTATATACACAGACCTGCAGCCAGCTATGTATAGACAAGCTCTTGGCGAGGAAGAGGAGGGAGCAAAAGAGCTTATCAAAGCAACTTCCAGGGATCAGTAAGGTCACACAAACAGGAGAAGAAAGGAGAGGATGTATCTCTTTGGGAATCTTCAGAGTTGCTATCACTGGCTGCAGACAAGGACTCCAACAATGATCTCAGACACAGCAGTGACAAGACACAGGTGACCCCAAGCAGAAACTGCTTTCTAGGTAATTCCTCAAGGGCACAGTAAGTTTTCTTGAACACTCCCACCACACAACTATAAGTCACATCATAAAAATGAGCACTGAGCAATGTGCCAGGTTGCTGCCAAGACCAAGCCAGGCCAGATGGCATGGCATGGCAATGTCTGATAAGATAAGGCTGCAAGGGCAGGAGGAGACTTGCACCAGGTCAAGGTTTCTCAGGTGAACTTCAATCTACTAAGCATGAGCTGGCCCCATGTTTGCACTGCTGTCATGTCTGTGACCACTCCTGCTCACTGGGAAGGCTTGGACAAAAACACAGCACAGCAACACGCTCAAGGATTCCCAATGTTTTGCACTGGAGAGCAACAAAGCACATTCGACAGCACAGGACACCAAACAGGCTTTACCTGTAGCTGCACTCCCCTCTTGTCTTCATTCTCTACATGCAGGCGAATCCGTGCAAACTTCTCATCAGAGATGTGCAGCATGATCATGCCGTGCAGTTCCATGTTCTGCAACCCCCCGTCACGGCCACAGGTCAAGGAAATTTTCTCCTCTATTTTCATGTGTACGCTAGACGGACAAGAAAGCAAGCAGGTACCTCAAGTCCTACACTGAGCATCTAACAGGCAAGACAAGAGATGAGTGCTTGACACGGACAGGCTACACATAATGAATGGATTCTCCCCAGGGTGTGATGGCTCCCAACAGAACAGCATGGACAGCACAGCGGAGACTAACGCTGCTCCAACACATTAACTTAGGAGCAGATGGCTCCACAGAGCGAGTCTGCACCGGATGGAACCCCAGAGAAAACCGCAACAATGCAACATAGTGACAGGCTGCTTGCTCAGCACCTGTCTGCTACACAGCACCATGGCTCACAGCACTAAACGGTTCTAGTTGCTGCATATGAAACAAACCACAGACCCTTTCATCTGAAGCGGTAACAAGGCAGGTACCCTTCTGTGTCTGGGGAAAAGGAAAACCAGCACAGGACAATTCCCAACATACATCCCACTGAAGTAATTCCCAATCAAAATAGCTGCTTTTCTGGTGATGTGCTTTCCAAGATTTTGCCCACCATCTTTTAAAATGAATAAGCTAAGCAAGCATGCCGGACCAGAATGGCAGGAAAAAGCCTGTGCTGAAAACAAAAAAGGGAGCTAGCTCATGAAGCCAACAAGCGCACTGCAGGGAGAGATGTGAGGAGATGACTTTCAAAGCAAGGTCAACACCTACCTCTCCATGCTAACAGGAGACGCAAGAACTTTGGCTGCTTCTACAGAGCGCTTGCCTACAGAGGTCACAATGTTCTCTCCTTCTGATTTCAGCTTGTCCACGAAGTTGTCCACCTCCTTCCCCTTTGCACAGAGTTTCAAGGCTTTACTGGGACCTGAAGGCCTGAGCAAAAGGTGAAAGAATCTCTAAGTCACCTCACAGCAACAGATTCCTCCTTCCACAGTCATCTTCAAGTGATGTAACTTGCCTATGCCCTCTGCAGCCTCTTTTCAGAAAGAACATGTGTGAAACTCATGATCTTATATGCAGGCACTGTTTCAATTTAGATCTGGATTCTGTTCTGTCTACTATCACTAGCTGGGACCTCTCTTTCTTACACAAAATGAGGAGTGTCTTGCTCATCAAAGACTCCCAAGAGACAATGAGAAGTTGCTGCGGTACACATACAAATTGTCCTGAATAATAAAAAGGCGGGGGGTGGAGGGGGGAGGTGTGGGCATCTTAAGAATATGCAGCATACACCAACCTACAGGCAGCCATAACAAAGGCTCAGAGGTGCACACACACCGATTGGCAAAGCTAAAGCAAGTTTTACAAGGGTATGAGGACCTCTAAGCGTGCAGGAACCAAATGGGAGAGATACACGGACACAGGGCCTGTGTGCGAGGGCCTTAATTTCACCCACACCTGGCTCCAAGAAATGCCTGCTCCCTGCTGTACACCCACCTGGCAGGTGCTGGTGCCACTTTGGGCTTCTCTGTTTCAATTATGGTCTCTGTGATCATCGCTGCTGTCACACCCCCAGACGCAGCAGAGATGCCAAAGCCACCGAAACCGGGTGCTTTCTTGCCCTGTCTCTCCGCATCCCTCCTGGCCTGCTGCAACTCCTTCGCTTTACGGCGCATCTCAGCTTTTGCTTCACGCTCCTGAGTCTGAAGGGAAAGACAAGAGGCTGACAAAACTCTGCAACCGTAACAACATTCTGCACCAGAACTAAGTGCATCTGTCCATCAACCCTTTGCAAACAAAAAGGAAACAAGAGATGAACATTTAGTTTACAGAGAAGCTAAACACTGTTATGACCCCATGGGAGCAGAGTAGCACCTTTGTCTGAAAAGAGCCAAGTTTCCCAGACAGGGTCCACAATTATCCTCACTCACCTCTCGGACCGCTCGGAACACCTTCTCTTCGTGAGACTCCATCTCAGTGAAGGTCCGGATTTGTGCCAGGTTTACGTTCTCACGATAGCCCAGGGCAACAATTTCATCAAAGGCAAAAATCAGGTCGAAGCAGTGTTCAGAGATCTCATTCTCCTCCAGAGCTCGACAGTATTCAGGGATCTAGTCAAGGGAAAACATTTTAAAGAAGTATCTGTAGATGAAACTGTGCAAACGTTTTTCTTTCTCCCACCCCCAGACTTCACAGCAGCACTAGATCTTCACCAGACCTGTGCTCCACTAAGCTGCTCCTCATGGCTTTATGTTGATAAGCAACAAGATGTTTTACCCTAAGTGGTTGTTCTACACTAAACTCCTTACAAAACCTCTTAACTTAATTGTAACACCAACTGGGAGGTACCCAAACACACACTGGGACCAGTGAATTTCCTGAGGATCCTTTGCTTGCAAGAAGACAGCTGCACAAACTTGCTGCTTAGAAATGTACACAAAGTAGTGCTGCACTTCTAACAATCACCTACTGCACAGTCACTTATTTTTAGAAGGAATACGTGTGCTGTCTTAACAATAGAGAGAATATTTAATACTAAATTTACAACATCATCCCTTTGGTCTCACCAGGTGAAACCAAACCGACTTCCAGGTCATGAAGAGCCTCTGAAAAAATCATGTTGCCAGACGGAGGCAGACAGTATGTCAGCACCAGATCACCAACAGGTTCTATCACCACACCACTGTTTTGGGCTACACATGCACGAACTCTGCGTTAAACGGCAGATCCTTACCACTCTAGAGAAGAGTCGGAGTGTTTCTAGGTCTTCCAGGATGTTGCTGTTCTTGGTGGTGATCAGCACCATGTAGAGCTTCTCCATTGGCTGATAGACGTACCGCACGCTTTCTGTCTCCACAAAGGTGTGCTGCTTCCCAGTGTTCATCAGCTTCGGGAAAGCCGCCAGCAGGCCCTCAATGCGGGTCCGGGTCATCTCCACGAACTGCCGGGAGACGATAGCCTTCCCTGCCTTTGTGCAGACAGCTGCTGCCAACAGCACCTGTGGAGGAGGCGAGCGCTGGAGAGCTGTGCCTCCTGTACCACACAGCCTCTGCCTGCTCACAGAACTGACTGCTTCTGACTACCTTTCGCCCCCAGCGTGCCACACAGTCAGCTGATTGTCCTTAAAGATGGTTCAAGTCCTCTGTGCCCAGCACCAGGAACTGAACTACACCAAGAGCAGAACGACCTCTGCTTCTCCCTCTCTCCAGCCCACTCTCTGTCACAGTGTTATCCTGAACAAGAGCTCTCAGTGCTCTAAATCAGCCTGTTCCTACACTCACAGAAGTGTAACAATCCTCATAAATGCTTTAGGGGAGGCTCTAAGTATCGAGTTTTCCGTCAGTTTGGTTCCAGATTACAACTGTATAAAGGAACATTTTAAAAGGTGACATTTGTTCCCAGTGCCACCTTTACTGTAAGCCAGGTTAATAAAATATTGGCAGCTATATCAATCACAGCCCATAGACAACTCTCCTGAGTGTTACAGAGATGTTATCACACCAACAATAAAAAGCTAGTAAGACAATTACCTGCCTCTATTTTCTTATTCTCTCAGACTACTGAGACTTCCTCATATTTTTCTCTCATAGATCTGCTTCTTAATTAACTTTGTCACGATGAGGCTGTTTCTCCACTTGACATGTTTTAAAATTCAACCGCTGTTATCAACAGGCAAGCACCAGAGACACACACACAGACCAACTTCATGTCCCACCTCGGCCCCAGGAAGACAGTGCGTGCACCTTGGTAAGATTGCTAGGCTCTTTCAGGGCTGCCTCAGGGCCCTGTAGCCTGACAGCTCGGGGACAACCATCTCCGGAAGCACCCAGAAGTCAGAAATAAGCTTCTTCTCTGTAAGTACTCCCTGAAAGCACTCCGAGAGAAGTGGGCGACACCAAGACCTGCCCTGCACTTCGAGCACACAGCTCTGCTCTGTAATGGAGCACTGTGCCAGCCTTTGCTGGCCGAGATCGCCGTCAAACACCACTGCGGGTAGGCAAGATGAAGCAGGAATAACTCTGAAAGAGCTCACAGCCTTGCACTCTGCCCCGACACGGGGCAGCCGGCCACCGCCCGCGCCCGGCCGCACCCAGCTCTCAAGCGTTCTGCCCTAATACCCCTTTACAAGTGTAACACCGTGTGCCTGAGCCTGCCGCCGCCAGTCTCTCTGCCAAAGAGACACCGCGACTCCGTCAGCTCTGCTCCGCGTTGTGCGAGGCTCGCTCGCCCCGGGCCTGGCCGTCCCTTCGCCCCCGCCGGCCCCGACCTCGACCCCGCGGGCGGCAGAAGAACCTGCCACAGTGCCTTGCTATACCCCGCCAGACCACGGGGCTCTGGCACTGGCCTGCTCCGGGCCTGAACGGGCGGCAGGCCTAGGTGCCGGGGAGGGAGCGGACCGGGGCCCCGCTGGCTCTCCCCTGGACCCCACCGCGGCAGACGGCAGCCCGCGGGTAGGCCCTTACCATGGTGGCAGCGCTGAACTCCGCGCTCGCTCGCTCGCTCCGTGTCCCGCGTCCCCTCGGGCAGCCCCGCAAGATGGCGGCGCCGAGCCACGTCCCCAGCCGGAAGCGCCGTGACGCACGGCGCGCGGGGCGGAGCCCGCTCCTGTCCGCTCTCCCTCCCGCCGGACGGCGCAAGCGGAGTCTGCGCCGCTCTAGCCAGCCAACGGGCGAGCGACAGCGGCGCGTCGCTATGGCGACGGCGGGTCGGCGGGGAGATATGGCCGAGCGGCGGGCGGTGGAGGTGTGTGGGGTTCTGGTGAGCCGAGCCTAAAGTCACTTCACCTAGCCCTAACCCCACCCCATCTCTTCCCTCCCCCTAGACCCGCCTGGTCGAGAACCAGCCGTACGATGAGAGCCTGGAGATACCGGAAGCCGAGGAGGCGGACAGCGTGGCGGGGAGACCGGTCGGGGCCTGTCCCCGGGGATCCCGCCGAAGTGGGCTGCCCGCGGCGGGCGGCGGCAAGGCTGATTGTCGCAGCGACGAAGAGGGCAGCGGTGGCAAGGTAGGCTTCGTGGGACCGGCGGCAGGAGGGGCCGCCCAACTCGGCCTGACGCTAAGGCCTCGTCCCTCTCGCCTAGGAGGAGGCGGCAGCCGCCACTGCCCTCAGCGAGGATGACGACGACGATGACTCGGAGGAGGAGGATTCCTCCGAGAGCGACTCAGATGAAGACTCGGAGGAGCACGGGCCTGCGCTGGAGGGGTGAGTGGTGCTACCGGCCGGAGGAGCTGGGGTCCGACGCCGGCAAGGTGCCCTATGGAGCCCTCTCACCTCCGCTGATCACCGAAGGTGTCAACCAGTCTCCTGTTTCAGCGTCAGCTCTGGCAGGCAGCAGATGCCCCAGAAAGAAAAGGAATATCTCAAACACATCAATCACCTCCTGATGATCCTCCTCTTTTTCCACCCGTTACTAACTCCCTACAGAAGTCTTTCAGATCACAGGCAACTGTTCATCGCACAAGTGCTTGTATTTTTGGCTAGAAGGCCTCAGATAAAATGTGACCCAATACTGTTTTTCCTTTGCAAGAAGTGTTTTTAGGAGAGGACTAACTCTCTGGTGTTTCAGCTTCCTTTGTGATTGCCTGGCACAGCTGGGCCCCAGTTCTTGCTTGTACAGAACCTACCACACACTAATCTTTGCCTGTATTTCTCCTCCTTCCTTTAGTGATTTCAGTCTAACAGATTATGACTACCTGCCAGTGTCCTCTGAAATCAAAGAGCTCTTTGAGTATATCAAGAGGTGAGTGGAAGGGGTTTTAGCTTGCTCTCAGCTCCCCTCCGTGCCAGTTTCTGTGGCAAGTTTTGCAGGACAGGTCGTAGTCACCCACACTGTGGTGATGTGTTTTTTCCAGGTACATTCCCAAGACAATAGAAATCGAACACAAACTGCAGCCCTTTATTCCAGATTTTATTCCTGCTGTTGGGGACATTGATGCATTCCTAAAGGTACACTGTTGCTTCATGTTTCTCTACACATCCTGCTGCATGAGCTGAAACAGAGCATGGCATTGACATGAGAGGGGCGTTCAGGCTACACAGCCCAGAGGGGAAGATCTGTCCCCACAGCAGCATGCACCTGGAGAGAACATTCTAGAGACCTGGGAAACTGCACCTGGTGGTTCAATCACCTCTCAAACAGCACATATATCATTTGAAGTGATGGCTGTTTTCCCTTGTCCAACACCTTGTACTAACAGCTTGTGTTCCAGAGCGCACTTACCCATTCCTTGGAGGAGCTGATCTTTAAACAGCAGGGAGGCTCTGTACAAAGAGCCCGAACATTCCCCATCCTGGACTCCTGCAGAAAATAGGGTCTCTGGTCCTCTGCAGGTTCCCCGCCCTGATGGCAAACCCGATAATCTTGGCCTGCTGGTGCTGGATGAGCCATCAACCAAGCAGTCAGATCCCACCGTGCTCACCCTTTGGCTGATGGAGAACTCCAAGCAGCATAACATCACTGTGAGTCAGGAAGAGGTCTCACTGGCTGCAGCAAATACATTGTGTTGTGTTGTTGCCTCTGTCTCTGTGACTACAGTGTTGCAGCACAACACTTTAAAAAAGCAGAAAACTAATCATTTTCTGTAGCCTATTGCTTTAAACTACAGTGGCTCAGGCAAGTTGCTTGAGACAAGTCTCAATTCAGGCTTTGGGTCTGTTTCCTTCAGGTGGACCTTTGTTCCCTTTTGGTTGTCAGTATCTGTTTTTTCTTGGCATTTTGTTTGCCAGCTGCTGTTCTATTTGCAGAAATCAGTTGATGTAGTGCAGCTAGGAAGGAAAAAACACATGGTTAATAGGGAGTGAATGTGGGGCTCACCAAAAAGCCCCCAAGCCCTGTGGAAACACTTCCAGGTTTGTATTTCTGTTTTTAGCAGCAGATAAAAGTGAAGAGTTTGGAGAATGCAGAGAAGAACCCGAAAGCCATTGAGAGCTGGATTGAGAGTATCAGCGAGCTGCACCGCTGCAAGCCTCCTGCTACAGTCCACTACACCAGGTGATCCATTGAGGCAGCTCTCCTTCACATACTCGTACAGCCTAAGTATATGTCAGGGGAAGGCTGGCAGCAAAGCCCAAGAATAAAACTGAGCAAAGCTATCAAAATATCTCAGAGGAAGAAGATGTGCCCATTTGCAGGGTTAGTCCCACCTTCCACTTGTTCAGGATGCTCTGTTGCCGCTCTGCACTTCTCTCTCCCTGTCTAACTTGGATTAGTTTAACAGCTAGCACATGGAACTTGCACGTTAATAAGCTTAGGCTTGTTTGATAGATAAAAAAGCCCACACTGGCCTGCAGCAGATGTGCTGCTCATTCTCAGCTGGTAGAACAGAGACTATCCCATTACAGCAGCCTAGCAGTAGGAGCCTGTTTCAGACGTGTGTGATCTTGAAGTTTATGTTCTCCTCTGCCCTGGCAGGCCAATGCCCGACATCGAAACCCTGATGCAGGAGTGGTCGCCAGAATTTGAGGAGCTCTTGGGAAAGGTACATCATCCAATTGATAAGCAGTCACTTCAGCGTGGTGTTAGAAACCATGTTCCCTGAAAGCTGAATTCCTGCTCCATTTGGAGCTCTTTGCCCATTGAGGTTTGTTCCTTTCTTGCCAGCAGACGGGAGCAGTCCAGTGCCCGAATTCTGGCTGCTGCCTGGATGGCCTCTGGGCTCCATGCCTGCTCCTGGGCTCTGCTGTGCAGGAGCAGAGCTGACAGCCCTTTCTGTTCCAGGTGAGCCTCCCAACTGCAGAGATGAGCTGTGACCTGGCTGAGTACATCGACATGATCTGTGGTAAGTGGGGAGGCTGTGCTGGGGACACAGGTGTGCTGCTGGCCTGGCGCTGCATCTCTCAGAGCAGGAGAGCTCTGGGTAGGCTCAGCCCTGAGAAGTCAAGACCATTCTCTGCTGCCTTCAGTAGGAAACAGGCTCTTGTACCACGGTCTTTGACAAGCAAAGGCCCAAGTAATCACGGGAAGTGGGAATCTCAGCCTCTACTTACAGCCCAGACACTCTCATGTGCTTCTGCTCTCGCTCGTAGCCATTCTGGACATCCCTGTGTACAAGAGTCGGATTCAGCCCCTACACATCCTCTTCTCCCTCTACTCAGAGTTCAAGAACTCACAGGTAGGCAGCTCCAAACAGGCTGCTCTGCTTACAGTTGGTTCTGCTGGGCTGTGGTTGCTGGCAAAGGGCTAGATGGCCACGCCAAAGGGCTCCAAAGAGCATTTTTTAAGCTGCTCTGTTCCATAGTACCACACCATCACATAAGGAGCCTCTGCTGTGCTGTGAGGCTGAGCTGCTGTGATGTTTAAGTCCCATATAAGCCCAGAAGGCTGTTCCTGCCAAAGCCAGGCTAGCTGCTGAGCATGCAGCTCATACAGGGCTCCTGTTTTCAGATGCACGCATGTACTCTGATTAATGAGTCTAGTCTTTGCACTAATTAATTCCTTCCCCTGCAGCATTTCAAGCCTCTAGCTGATAGGCAGAGGGGTCAGAGTCCAGCATCCAAACCACCTTCACGAGAGGCAGATGTGGAGATGTTCAGCTTTACTTAAATCTTCGTGTTAAACCCTCATCCCTGGAATCAGCATCCGCTGCTGGACATTAGGATTCAATGAAAGCAGCCTGGGACACAGCGCAACACGCTTCAGAAGCCTCCAGGTTCTGCAGACACTAGTGAACTGTTCTGCACACAGAGAGCAGGACTTATTACATTTATCAAAGAAGCTGCCTAATTACTCCATTTTTGGCTTGTTACTCAGGAGTGTTCAGCATCATACCAGCTCCCTGTCCCATGGGCAATAGAGGGCAGAGGCTCCTCGAGTGCACACTACAAGCAGTAGAGCGAGTGGGAATAAATTCTGTGCTCAGACACAACACTTGAATCTGCCCACTGTGTTCTGAGGTCTGACCTGGGGATCTTGAATCTCCTCTGCCCCGTATTATCAAGCCCCTTTTCTTGTTCTCAAGTCCCTTTGCCCATTTTGAATCCCCTAAGCAGCTGCCCAGGAGAAATAACCACTGCGGCACAACATAGATGCTTGAGTTTAGTTTATTGCTGTTCGGATGCCTCTCTCTTGCCCTGCCACGCTGACTGCTCACCTGTCTGCTGCAGCCCTGGCATGGGCAGAGAGGAGCATGCAGCAAGCAAGGCTGGTGTGTGGCCTTGCCCTGGGAGGAGCTGCAGTGCTGGCAGTTTGGCAGAGCCTGGCTACAAACAGCTGTGATGGATTTTGAGTATAATAGTCTATTTGTAAAGTGCATGGACTACAAAAAATACATGACTGGGCCATCAGCACAGATACCACCACCTGCAGTGCATAGCTTAATGTAGATCCAGGGGCTGGTGAGGCCCCAGCATGGCCTCCCCAGCACCCTCAGCTGCACTCCTTCAGAGGCTAGTACATACCTGGTGCTGGGCACTGTGCTGCATCTCACAGCCAGATCTCATCACTGCTTGTGCTGGGTACTTTGTAGATGCATCCAGATGTTGGGAGCTGGACAAAACCTGAAAGACAAAGCTCACTGCTGTCACCTTTTGGAGCTCCCATGGAAGCCAATGGTTTTCAGTGCCACTCACCCACCCGTGCACCCTCACCGAGCTTGCTAAGGACCGGGGGGTTCTCCAGCCCTGGTACAGTGCTCTCCTCTCTGGCAGTAGCTCTGGCACCCACAGGGGAAGCTGCAGGGAAGGAAAGAGGCAAGAACCAGGATATCACGCCCTCACCCCAGCAGGACCTGTGGTGCCATGCATCCCTTTGAACTAGCACCTTAGGATCTCACCTCCAGGCTCCAGTGTGAGGTCACTTAGGTGCAGATTAGGTGGCAGTGACTGGGTCTGGCGGGGCAGATGTGAGCCCAGGGGTGGTGGGTGCTCAGAGCTGCTGCAGTGGGAGCACTGGCCGGGTGGGCTGCTCCCTCCCACTTGCCCTTTACCTGGCACCGGCTTGGCCCGGTGGCACACCAGGCAGGTGGCACAAGAGCCCAGGCTTAGCAGGGCGCCCAGGGCCACAGCTGCTCCGACAGCAACTCCCAGGAGGGGCAGCTCTATGCGAGCCTCCAGCAGACCTGCATGGATATTGTGGCTGCCTCAGCACCCCTCCACAGGACCACTGTTCTGAGCCTACCCCCCCCACCCCAGCACCTACCTGGGGGCAGGAGGGAGGTGTTGGTGATACCCACACTGTTGGCAGCTCTGACAGAGAAGTTGCCAGCCACACTACCCAGATGGATGCGCAGTGAGTGGTTGGCCAACCCTGGGTACTGTGTGGCACCCAGGAGGAACTCAGAAGCATTGGCCATTATGCGACCGTCCTGGTCCACCCAAGTGATGCTGGCAGGTGGGTTAGCTTGCACTAGCACAAAGAGCACCAGGAGGAGCCCAGTACCCTCAACCTCCTCGTAGCAAGCATCTGCCTGCAGGATCTCCGGCTTATCTGCATGACAAACAGAGGCAGTGAGGCAGGCAGGAGGGATGAGGCAGCACAGCCAGGGGCAAGATTTGTCTTGCTGGGGGCAGAAGCACTAGTCAGCTATTATTTGCTCTGGTCTGGTGAGATGTGCCTTACTACAGCCACAGGTCCCAGCTCTACCCCGGCTGTGCCGCAGCCCCAAGCACCCTCCCCACACCTCTGGCCAGACTAGCACCAGGGCTGCGGACCTTACACTGTACGTTGAGGAGTACAGAGGCGTTGTAGGTCTCACCGGAGGCTGGGTCGGTCAGGGAGCAGTTGAGCTCGCGGTCGATGCGCCGGACAGTGAGCGTGAGGATGCTGGCAGTGGCAGTGGCCAAGCAGTTTGCCTCCTGCCTCTGGCCGTCGAGGTACCATGCCAACACGGCGCCGGGGGCCAGTCGGGGGGCCTGGCAGGTGAAGGCACGGCTCTCCCCCTCCTGCAGCGTGCACATTGCCAGCCGCTGCCCATCTATGGTAGGGACTAGCACCCCCGGCCCTGCCGGAGAGCCCACAGCATGTCAGAGCTGCAGTAGGGTCCCGCTGTGAGAGAAGTATGCCAGACCCACTGCAGCCTCACCTGCCAAGCAGAGCGCTGGGAGGCAGAACAGCAGCAGCAGGCGGGTGAAGTCAGCCCCCAGATAGAGCCCAGGACATCCCATGGCACACCGGCCACGCTCAGTGCTGGGAGAGAAGCAGCTGGAGCCTGGACACGGACTGTCCCCATGCTGGGCCGCCGGCATCCCAGCATGCCACAGGGCCGGGGGATGTGGCTGGGCTGCACCTTACCTGGAGCGTGGCTGCTGCTGTATGCAGCCTGTCCCGCAGTGCGGCTCTGCGCCTGGGCTCTGCACGCGGGGCCGAGCATGCGACACAGGGGCGGACCCCGGCATGGCTGCGAGCATCCCTCTCACCGGGCCGCTGCAGCCACCTTCTCCAAGCAGCCGCTGAGGCAGCACCATTAGTTCTGCTGTCCAGGTGACCAGAGACCACCCCGTCAGGGCAGGGTATGAACGTTCCCGAGTCCCCCATCTCCTCTCTTCAGCAGAGGGTATTCAGCACCCAGTTCAGCCCAGCCTCACGGCAGCAGGGCTGCCCATCACAGAACGGCTGCGCACTACATGGGAATCAGGCCACCACCATCCGCAGTGCCGCAAGCAGAGCCCAAGCGGCAGGGACACAGGGAGATTTATTGGGGGTGGAGCAGAGCCGAGACAACGTGAGGCTCTTTGGTACTTTCTGTGCCCGGCTGTCAGCCAGGAGGAGGAGGGGGAATAGGATCTCTGGTAGCGGAGATGGACCTTCTCCAGCGTCTGGGACATGCCGCCCACCTAGGCCACGCTGAGAGTACGGCCCTGCCCGTCTCACAAGCTGTCAGTGCCTCCGGGGTTGCGCAGCCGTCCCAGCATCTCGCAGAGCATCTGGTTGCAGAGCGCCGAGTAGGGGTTGAGCAGGACCAGCTGCCGCCGGGCAAAGGCGCTGCCCAGCCGCGCCGCTTGCTCGAAGTCGCGCCGAGCCTCCTCGTCGCGAGCTTGCAGCCGGTGGATCAGGCCACGCTGCACGAAGCTCTGGCAGGCGGTACGGCCACGGCCCCGGCTCAGGCGGATGGCAGCATCCAGGTCCCGCAGGGCACCTGGCCAGTGGGAGAAAGGTGTCGGGGTGGGCTGAAGGGTCCGAGGGGCCGCATGCCACCCAGCCGCGCCGGCACTGCTCACCTGCCACGTCCCCTCGCAGCCGCAGGGCCTGGGCACGGTTGTTGTAGCCTGAGGCACGCTCGGGCAGCAGGCGTATGGCCTCGCTGAACCTCTCCAGAGCCGTGCTCACATCTCCCGACTCGGCGGCAGAGACCCCCTGCAGCTCCAGGTCCCGGACTTGCTCCAGCAGCTCTGGTGCGAAAGCATCTCCTGCAGCGGCACGGAGGAGAGCATGACGAGAGGAGGCCCTTGGCCGGGGCAGCTGCAGGGTACTAGGGTCTGGCCCCTGCTCACCGAACCTCCTTCACCTGCCTGCCTTGCTGCCGATCCCCGTTATTACCCTCACCTTCTTTCTGGTCGTCATCCTCCTCCTCCTCCTCGTCCAGCCCAGGGATATCCCCAAAAGGGGTGCTGGGGTTAAAGATGGTCTGCAGGACGGCCCTGTCATTCGCTGTCGCCATGATGTCCTCTGTGCCGAGTCCCTTTGTCAGGCTGTGGGCAGGTGGCCTCGCACAGGTTAATGTTCACACAGTGGCACTGCTTCATACGTCCCTGTCCTATCCCATCCTGGGCACCCAGCCCCACCACCCAGCCAGTCCTGCAGGCAGTGGCCAGTTGGAACACCCACATCTGAAACAAGGTGACCCAGAAGCAAGTGCCTTTCCACTGACATCCCAGCGTGGTCTGGGGTGGGGAAGTGGCTCCCAATGCCCTGCGCAGCCCTTGGGCTTTCATCCCCACCAGCCCCTGCAGACCAGGAGCTCCCCTCCCATCTCCCTAGGAGATTCCAGATGTGGTGACATGGGGGAAGTGGCTCCTCAAACCTCAAGAAGAAATCGAGAGCAACCCTCTGCAGCAATAAACTTGACATGTTTATTAATTAAACTATCACTTAAATTAAAAAAAGTGCATAGAAAATAAACATGTTTAAAAACTCCTTTTTTTTGTTTTTTTTGTTTTGTTTTTTTTTTACAACTATGTACACTTTTTATTTTTACATTCAGTCTTTTGCAGAGCTTTCAGCATTTTTTTAAACTATTAAAGTATTTCCTTCTTCCCTGTGACAGGGAGTTAACACTGATGTACTTTAGACACGTTTCCTCTTTTTCTTAAAAAATAAAACCCAATCAAAAACCAAACAACCAACCAGAAGCTTGGAAGAACACAAGAAAAAAAAAAAAGAGATTTGCTATACATGTTAAGTTGTCAAGAACTGTATCTCTAGAACATAATCTTTGCCTTTGCAGAGCTTTTTTTTTTTGCCCTTTTTTTTTTTTTTAAAACAATTATTCACCTACCTGTAGTTACTAAAGAGACTGTTAAGTTCAATAAAAGAAACACCACAAGAATAGTTCTCGGCTGATAGACAAAGCTACTGTACCTCGATAAAAAGATACCAGGAAAGCACAGAGCACATTTTTTTTTTTCCCCCCATATGCAGGTGGTTCCCCAACATCCATAACCAAAACGAGAGGAAGAGAAGGAAGAAAACCAAGTGGTACAAGTACTGACTGGGAACACAAAGGGCTGGGGAGGCCAAGCTGCCCACTCCAGCAGCCCCCACCCTGGGAGGGGGATGCTCGGCAGGGCTTTCCTGGCCACCAGCAATGACTGTAACACAATCCTTATCTATAGTGTTAAGAGAAGTAAAAGCAATGGACCGATACTGAACTAGGCTTCATTACACGGTGCATTACTATATTAGTTCCTATATATACTGTATTTATAGTTATAAAAAACCTTGCAAGTGTCAAGTGGACCAGTAGTATGGGTTTGGATGGCATGATTCTGCACTAAGACCGTCCCACTGAAGAACCTGGTATTGCTTGGAAAGGAAAGGAAACCACAAGAAAAGATACCCAGCCCTTTGCAATGACCCGCTTCTCCTTGGAAACAAAAACCACGTCGCTTTGTACAAAGAAAAATAAACGCCCGAAGGTTCCATTCAGTTTAGTATTTTCAGATCCCATGATCTGCATCAGTCCTTATAAAATATACATTCATACAGTGGGAAGCTGTGCCGCGCTCACTGCTGTGCCACACTCGCTGTGATGACAGTGTGGCAGGTGCTGCCCGCTGCAGCCTCTCGCTGGCCCCAAAGGGCTAGAGCTGGCCATGGCACAGCTTCCTGGGGGTACAGACAGTTTCACCGCCAAGGCAGCCACGACAGGTATAGCAGCAAAGTGGGCAGCCAGCCCGCCCTGCGCCCGTTTCTGGGCGGCTCTCATGGCAGTCGCTCCCCCCGACCCTCCTCCCTGCCTTTCCCTACACAGGATGGCTTTGGGCAGCGCTTCCCAGCCAGATCAGATCCACCAGACCGGAAAGACGCTCCTTCCCCATCATGGGGATCTGCCAGAGCCAAGCTACTCAGATAACTCACAGGCCTGGCTGAGGTGAGGGGTCGAAAGGGATGGAGCAGCCATGCCCGGGGACAGGGCTGAGAGCCCCCCGGGGCAATGCGCTTCGGACGTCTCAAGGTATGTGCGTTCCCAAACTGTCAGTGCATCAAATCATCTCAGTAACAAATGCAGCGTCAATTAGACTTTTGTTTCAACAGTTATCACCAAATAATCACCACACAGTGCAATAACAAAAGGAAAGCAGCAGGTCCTGACCTGCCTGGCGCTGTACTTTGCTCTCAGGTTGGAGGAAGAGGCCTGGGGGCCCGAAGAGTGTGGATTGGGGTGTCCCACTTCGTGCACTGGTGAGTCAGCAGGTGCTGCCACCCCTGACCTACCCACAGCCGGTGCTGCTCCCAAGCCACCCTCCAAGCTGCCGGCTCCCAGAATGGCTGCCAGCTACCCATAAGGACAGCTCAGAAAGCAAAGCTGCTTCCTGCTTCCCCTTCTCCATGGAAAAACTCATCTGGCCTTTGAGAGAGACTGTGGGATGAGGCGTGTGCCACCGAGCAGCCTCCCGGCAGTAGCAGAGTCAGGTCTCTCCCGTTTTTCCTCCTTTTTCCTTTTTAAATACACAGAGGACGCCTGGGGCACAGAAGTTCTTCTGACAGGTCAGACTCCTCCTCCCTCGCCCCCATCCTGACTGGTAAATAAAGTTTAAGGTCCAGCCAAACCTCCTGAAAACAGTTACTGAAGTCAAAAAGGCAGAACAAGAGTAAAAAAAAAACAAACCACAAACAACAACAAACCACCAAAAACAACACAACCCAAAAAGAAAGTGTAACCCCCATCTCTGGAGAAAGGATCAGACTGTGTCCAGCCAGGTATCTCCTATAACCATCCTATGAAAATAAAAAACTCATTAAAAAGAGATTCTCTTAAATTAGGATAATACCACTGTTTAAAAAGCCTCGACATAAGTGCTGTCCCCTATGAAGTGCTTCTCATAGAAAAATATACAAAATATATTTACATTTATAAAACATTAAATACTAAACTGTAAACAGAACAGAGTAAAATCCAATGATGTCACATGTCAGGCTTAGGGCTCTTTACTTCTTTCTCAGGTGTTTTGGTTGGGAGGTGCAGAGCAGACCCCAACGGGAGGAGGATGACCAGGACAGCAGCATCCTTTAATCCACTCAGAACAAGCTTGCTTCCTCAGCCACTGCAACTCCAAGTGTGCCCGCTGCAGGTGCTGCAAGGCACAGACAAGGCTGGTTGCTGTTTGGCCCTGCCCCTGTGCAGAACACAGCGCTTTGCTTCGGGACTGCTTCCTGTGCCTTTTGGGAAGACAACAGCGCCATGCCTGGAAGATGGGCCATGACAGGCACCCTCCTATAGGATTCCTCCTCTGCTTCCCCGACTGGCCCTAGGACACTGTAGCGAGGCTAAGCAGAGCTGATCCCATGGGACTCTCCACCAAGCCCTTCACAGCTCCTGCTCTACCCTAGAATCAGCTCTTGCTCCCTTTCTGTCTCAGGGACCAGCTCCACAGTGGCAGAGGGACTGCTGGCTGGAAGTGCCTTCAGATCACCAGATAGAGGAAGACAGCTAAGAGTTACAGTGCTGTGACTGTTGGCGCAAGCCTCCTCTCTGCCAAAGAATGCCAGGAATTCCCCTCTGTGCAGGTGGGGGTTTCAGAGCCAAGTGCTATCCAAACTGTCTAAATTAGAATGGTCACAGGCTGCTTTGTGCTGCTCTCCCCCTTTCAGCCTTCCTAGACAAAACCAGCCCCACAGCGCAGCAGCAGCCCTCCTGCCCCACACCGTCGAGCTCACACTAATGTTTTGTCAATGCCTTGCACAAAGAAGCACAGATGTGCAGTCCCAGGGGCAGCTGGCTGCAGAGTGTAGCCTCTCTCCTGGGAAGGAAAGCTCATGCAAACATTGTGCTACCAAACTCCTGACCTAGCCCTCCAGCAGGGCAGAGGAGAAGGACTCCATGTTCAGCATGCTGAGCCAAGAGACAGAGGGACATGACCTGCAATTGCTCCCCCATGCTGGGGCCTGGGCCAACCTCTCCTCTCCCACTTATTAGCCCCACATCAAGAAACAAAGACCACGGTTGATGGGAAATGAGAACAGCAAAACCATAACCACAATGCAGATCTTCTCCAGTCGCCTGTGTCATTCATAAGAGTAAGTGTGCGCATGGGAGACATGAAGATGTGACTCTGACAGAGAAACAGCCACTGGTCAGGCCCCTGAGCCCAGCTGAGCTTCGTCCCTGCCTCCGCTCCTCCTGTCCCGTCAGAGTGGCCAGGGAGGGGTCACTCCAAGCTTTGGTTCACCCCAGGCCCTTAGGGGCTCACGTGCAGCAACAGAAGTTCTAGTTCAGAAACTTCCTACACTTCTTGGCGCCACAGTTACAGGGCAGCTTGTTGCTGGCATCTTCGATGGGGAACTTGTAGTCATAGGTGAGCTCCTCCCCCCGGTAGATCTTGCGCATGGCAAAGATGACAATGTGCTTCTGTCCATCGATGTTGATGACTCGGGAGTAGCAATTGGGCTCACAGGAGTGGTTGATGAAGCGAGCCGCGTTCCCATGCATGGTGGCATCCACCACCTCGGAGTCATCAATGCGGAACATGTAGCAACCGATCCCCTGCGCACAGAGGACAGGGACAGGGTAAGTGCAGGGAAGCAAAGACCGAGCCACCCTGGCAGACAACCCAGCTCATTGCAGCAACCAAACATTATGCCGTTTAAGAGCATCTGCAATCTCTCCTCATTTGTTGTCACAAGCTCATGCTCGAATCATCTCATCCCCACACACTTTGGCTCTGCAATACTAAGACCAGACTGAGACCCTTCCTGGCCCATGGGTGAAAGTTAAGAAGTGCCCCTAGAGCTCCAGCAAGAATGGAACTCTCCTGAGAAGCCTGCAATCCCCAGCCACCGTGTTCCAAATGCAGTTTTCAGTCTGTCCTACCTTCACAGTCACTTTCTAGTTCCCCCAGACTCTTTAAGAACTTCTACAAAAGCCCATCACTTACCTTGCTGTCGTAGTATTTCTCCCGTTTGTCAGTGAGGATGGAGCGAATGAC
Source organism: Galbula dea (assembly GCA_013399015.1). Classification (NCBI taxonomy): domain Eukaryota; kingdom Metazoa; phylum Chordata; class Aves; order Piciformes; family Galbulidae; genus Galbula; species Galbula dea. The sequence continues at coordinate 241,484 of VWZX01000495.1, forward strand.
ATTGCCCGAATATTCGATCACCATCTCACCTGCATCGATGTTCCTTTTGCAGAACAGACCCCGGCCATGGATAGGAGACCTACAAACGTAACAGGATAAGTGAATATTTCAGACAATACAAGCAAAGCTTGGAAAGGTAAGAAAGAAGAAAATTGGTTACTCATCAGAAGGATCACTGCGGTGTCATTACGCATCTGTAACATGGTGCTAACAAAAACACCACCAGACCTCTCCTGCCCACATGCCTTAGCTATCACCAAGGTACACCAGCAAGGAGTAAGTAGTTTGTGCTGAGGATTACTTTTCAAATACATTAAGCTGGGTGGGGAGAAGGAGGGAACAAACCCAGACATGTTTTTCCCCCTCAATTTGGCAGTCTGACTCTACAGCAGGTTTCCAGTTTCCATCTCCATTTGCCTCAGAGGCAGCAACACCAGAGCCAAACTGTACCTGTAGACACCGACTGCCTCCTTGGAGGTCTTCTTCAAGTGTCGGAAGCGCATGGGCATCGGCAGATCCATGCTGGTTGCCCGCCTGGAACGAAGAGACATTGTTCAGGATGACCTTTATTTGAGAGTCTGTGCTGCATACTATCTGGGACACCTTCCAAGATACAGTAATTTAGATGCTGTGATGATGCAGCCCACTGAGAACACCATCAAAAACCCAATTCTGTGGCGTTAGAGACATATATATATATAAAAAATGTAAAATATAATTTCCTTTCTTTTCTGCCCAAATTCTCATCAAACTGATGTACACTACCAAGGAAAAGAAACATTCAAAAGAAGACTGGTCTGGTCACCTCCAGACATCAGTTCTCTTGCTGTTGTAAGAGTCTCCTCTGCATCTGTTAGTGCTTAGAAACACCACCTCAAAGCCTGATCAGCTCATTTTAACCCCCCCCAGTGTTATTTTCCTCTTTGAACCTCTAAGCCCTGCTGCATACCGGGCCGATTTCAGCTGCACTTCTTCCTCTTCCTCATCATTCGGGTTGTATTCTGGTGGCTGCCGGTGTTTAGAAGCCAAGAAATTAAACATATCAAATGCCGATTTCCTGCAATTTAAAGAAAGGAAGTTTGTTTTACGGACTGAAAATGGACATGTGATTGCCACAAAACTGTGACACATTTACTGCTCAGCACTTTCTCCAGTCTATTCTCTCAAAGCACAGGCAAAACAGTTTCCGAGAACCACAAACAAAATTGCCTACAGGAAAGCTTTGTTAAACACAGCAATGGTCAGCAAAGCAGCACAGAGAAATGGACTCAGAAGATGCACTGTAGCTGATTCACATGTGAAAGCACTGAACATTTTGCGGTAACCGCAGCTTTAGTGCTGTGGAGATTTGCTGCTTATGCCCAGCCACAAGTCAGTTAATGGGCCCTTAGCCTGAACAGTGACAATGACAAGGCTCCCACTTGCCTCAGGTGGACTTCGGCCCTGGCAGAGCCATGTGGGTTCAGTGGAGGTTCATTGGCCTCCTCTGGCTTATGGAATCTGAACTTGTAGTTGTGGCAGTGCTTTGCTCCGTACAGCTGCTCGATCAAGAACACAACGGTGTCATGGATGATCCCCAGCATTCTCAAACCATTCACACCTGGAACAGGAAAGAGAGCACAACAAAAACCCCATTGAGACAAGGAAGACCTGGGTCAGAAGCAAACAATAGCCTTTAAACACAGCCTGGAACTGTCACAGTGGCACTGTGTTAGCTACCACATTCCCCATGAGGGTTTTCACTTATTTCATCATGAAGTAGCTATCCTCTGTAAAGCTGAACTGAAACTCTTCATGCTCTGAACCCTGAGGTGCTCACAGGAAGGTCCCTTTGCTGTCACACATTCAGGAGCACAGTACAAGTGAGTCTGGCCCTGGATGTTACCTGCAAAAGACAGCTGCTTCAGGCGGGCATTGGAACGGGCCTCTTGGACCTTGTCAGTCAGCGACTTCCAGGCATCTGTGGTCACACAAACACGAGAGACCAGAGTTAAAGTGTATCCCAGCACTGGGCACTGAGGGCTGCCAAAGCTGGTCCCTTGCAATGACCCTTGTTTTGCCACATCTTGTCAGGTGTCCAGTGAAACAACAAACAATTGGCAGACTTCTATGTATGTGTGCTGCTTTCCAACAAAACACTCATATTTAAATAATGTAATGGGAGAATGTGAAGTTTGCATCTTTTCATGGGCCACACACTAAGATCCTCAGGTCCAATTGCTTCCATCTTCTCCCAAATTCACTCCAGGATAAAGGGAAGTAAGTGCCTCGAGCAACTGGTCTGGAGGAGCCTAGATAACCTGCTGCCTGATTGACACCAACCATTTATTGACAAAATACAGCCTGATTTCATTGGTCAATTGACAAAACAAAAGGGGACAAGGATATATATCCCACTGAATATATTCCATTGGAAAAAACCCCAAACCAATAGAATCCAAACATTGCTAGAACTACCATATAAATCAATAAATCAAGAGATTTATTTTCTTTTAAGTTATAAAAAAAGCAGGAAGAGATCTTCTGAAACCTAATCTTACTTCTAGCAGGGAAGCTAAAACCAGCACAACCCCCAACACACTGTTCTCACCTTCAATGCTTTCTGCGCAGATCTGAAACCCATCATCGCTAGAGATCTCAAAAACCAAACCCTTCTTCGGTTTCTTCTCACCAAGACACTCCTTCCTCTTTTGTTCTTGCTGAAGCCAAAACATAAGTGGGGAGCTGAAAACACTCTCTTCTTCTTCGAGAGATTTTGAGCCTAGAAAAGACAGAGGCCAACACAAAGACAGAAACTGGGTAAAACGATGTTTTTTCCACTGGTTATTCCACAACTGAAAACCACTGACTTGCCTTTAGACCAGTGAATCCACACAAGAAAAAAATCTGGCAGTGTTGCTGTAAGAGTGTGAAATCTCAAGTGCTGAAATTTCCACAACTAAAAACAGAGACACAACTATTTGTCCAGTATCTATTAATAGTGAATAAACCTTTCCTCCTTTCGAAGCAAGAACAACAGCTCTGAGATTTTTCCCAAGAGAATGAGATACACAAACCCCAGAACTCCAAGAAACTGATTTCCCAGTCCTGGAGAATCCCAAGACTTGCTGCTTTTGAAGAAGTGACATACCTGCATTTTCTGTCTCAGTTGTTGAGTTCTGTGCTGACTGTGATTCGGGGTGGACTGCCATTTGCCTTGGGAGGGAACAGGGAGAAAAATGTTTAATGCCCTGCCTCAGTTCCTCACCAGCCCTCACCAGCCATCTCTAAAATTTTAAGAACTAGGCAGACACAAGAACCCTTTTCCAGATCCAATGTTCTAATATCAGTCTAACTGGAAACACACAAACAAGAAGACTCTACTCAGCAGCGTTTGTTTTTGCAGCATCCACCAGTCTGTGGGTAGCTGTTTAACACGGTCTGTGATCTGTTCTTTGTATCAGCCCTGCTCAGTAATAAGGTGCGTGCTGACACACTATCAGCCAACACTGCAGAAGCAGTCATCTTCCCAGCAAGCACTCAGCTTCTTAGAGCTGTATGTAACAACTTAGAAACCAGCTCTATCTTGCAGTTACATGTGACCACTCCTTACAGACTCAAAGCTCCCAAGAGATTTTAACTGGCACAGTGAGACTTCTTGCATTCTCTGCATAAATATCCTTCAGCTCAAGAAAGCAGGATCTGATAGAAGATCTGTTTAATGCTCACCCTGCAGACTGGCCACACTGCTTCTGCGATGGCTCATCCACACTTGCTGCATCCTGTGTATCTGCCTTCATAGCAGGAGGCCTGGAACAGAAAGGTTTAGGAACATTCGAGACACCTGCCAAGGCGTACATGCCACATGCCAAAAACGAGACTGGAAAGCAGTGACAGACCCACTAGGAACTGCTGCGAGTGACTCAGCAGAACTACAGAAGTAGTAACAACTGTTCCCAAGGTATGAGGAACCAGATCACACTTCCAGCATTGCATCAGAATCAAGACTTGCACTTCAAGTGAAAGAAGGAGCAGGAATCCAAGGGCAAGATAAAACTGTCTCAGTTTGTAAGTGGAAAAAAACTCAGACCAGCAGCTGTCATTCTCTCTAGAGATCCATATTTTAGAGTCAATTCAAATGTTGTTTTAGGTTAAGGTCTGGAAAGCAATCTCCTACTGCAAGAGACAAGCACACGCTCTGCTACTCTGACAAAGGAGAGAGCAGTTCTCCCAGTTCAGAAGGAAGAAAGAGGGGCATAAGAACAACCCACACACTGGAGAGACAGTAAGCTTGCAGGAACTGGCAGGCAGTTTAGACCTAACCAGAATTACCAAGGCAACATCCTAATATTGTATCATTCTGGGGCCTTGGCACATTGCTGACAGCACAGTTAAAAATTCTAGAGCACCTACACACATTAACAATGTGAAGGAACAGAACCTGTACCCCTTGGAGGGCCATTTTCTCTACCAATATCTCCAAAAGACTCTACTTTGCTAGAGCGGTCAGTGGTGTATAATGTCCTCATAATCCTGATCCTCAAAGTCTTCACTTTTTCATCCTTCCCTTTCCAGAGATAAAGTTCTATTTACAACTTTACATACCTACTTTCTGCGGGAGTCTGAGGTTTTTACCTTAGGAATTATAAAAAGGAAAATTTGCTGTAGAAATGAGGGCAAGATTCTCTCTTATATTGTTACAAAAGCTCAGTGATGTGCAAAACCAGACCCTATTCTTACCCTGCAGCCGAGACCTGGGGTACAGCAACAGCCCCTCTGTCGGGAATGTGCGCTTCAGAGGAATTGCTCCACATGTGAAAAGTTTTGTGCTTCTTTCCATTCCCTTTGTCCAGTGATGGCTGAATGCGTTTGATTTTTGGCTTCACTTTGGTGGTCCCCAGCCTGGAGCTACTCGCGGACTGCTGCCCAGATGATGGGGAGCCTCCAGGAGAGGCTGAACTGGCGTGCATCACTGATGAGGAAGCCTTGCTTTGTTCCAGCCCAGTACTACTGGGAGCATCGACCAGCTGTGGAAAGCTCGGTAACTGTGTCGTTGCCGAAGCTGTGCCAAGGTCCAGCTGGGAGGAAGCAACCCCTGCTTTGCTGGCTAAGAGCTGTGTCATGTGCTGAAGCTGGTAAGAGCCTTCTGGGTCACCAGATGATGGAGCCACAGTCATGCCCCCTGTCTGCGCTGAAGGCAGAACACAGATGCTCGATGCAGCTGTCATCGCTGCAGTAGAGGGAGTCTGGGATGCTCCCAGTTGTGAAAACATCCCAGAACTTGGCGGTAAAGTCATGTGCTGCTCCTGAAGGCCAAGGTTTTGCTGACTAGCTTTGATCAGGAGGTTGCTTATGGAACCAAGGTCCCCTAATAATCCAGGGCTAGTTAATGTTACTGAACTCTGTCCCAAAACATGACTAGGAACCGACCCACCAGTAGTAGGGCCTGCCGTGGCTGGCATGGAGACAACATTGAGCACCGAGGAGCTTGATGCCAGGCCTGATACAGGCCCTGCTGGGAGGTGACTGGCATCTGGCCCAATAACACTGGGAGATGTGCCAACAGCAGTGGTGGTCCCACCTTGTGGGTGCAAAGGTGTCTGCTCAAAATACACGACCCCAGACTTGGACCTTTTGATAATATTGGGGACAGTTCTGTGGGACGTTGAATTGGCAATGGTTCCCAAATCCAGCGGGTGGTTGGAAACTTGAGAAGGAGCAAAATTAATTAAGGTCATGTTGGAGACCATGTCTGGAGGAGCTATAGCAGAAGGGGTTCCAGAAGGAGCCAGCTTCTTATTTTTCCGTGACTGCAGACGAGAGATGGGCCGTTTCTTGCCCAGGGCAGCTGCTGGTGTAGAAGTGGTGTTACCAAGGTCTGTCCTCTGACTGGCTTCAGACACCAAGAGCTGAGGATCTGGGGGTGGCTGCACACCAATCAGGAGGCCTTGTGAAGGATTGTTGATGTTTGGTGGGAAGCCAGTCTGAGCAGGGGTGGCGAAGGGATGTATGTGCTGGTGATGTGTCATGGGCAGCAGCCCCTTGCTCGTAGGAGGGAACAATGACTGAGGTGAGGGCAAGCTTGGGTTTAATCCTGTGGTCAGTGCAAGCCCACTCCCCATGGGCCCTAACACTGACGTGTTGGTCTCCATCACGCTCTGTGCAGAACTAACAGAAGGTGTTAGCTGTATCTTCTGAGTAACGCCATTGGGAAGGGTTTGGAGGACATATAGCGGCTGCATGTTTTGATTGACTACCAGAAGCTTTTCTGCAGCTGGCTTGAGGTGGGGTGGTGTGGTCTGCACTGCAGCATTGGAGATCTGTGAGGTGCCAGGGTTGTCTGTGGAGTTTGGCACATACTTCTGGCTCTGGAGGGGAACAGTGGGCGATACTGGCACTGCGATACCTGGTGTGCCACTGGTTCTCGTTAAATCCTGGTTACTGCTGTGTCCTTGCTCGATGGGGCCGCAGGGGGGGCTGGTTATATGCTCTGCATCCATGTGACCCTGGATGAAGTGGTCGGGTGTCATGTGTCCTTCACGGCTTGGTTCTACTCCTGGGCTCAAGAGAGCTGTGTCACCTTCCCCTGAGGGAGATTTTTCGGTGACTGTCACTCTCTTTTCCCCGGACTCTGTTGGGGGCAAGGCAAGCATCGACCTCTCTCCTGAGGAGGAAAGTGAAGACTCTGAGATGACACCAAGTCTGTTGTGATTTTGGCTAGGCACTGTGGGGCTGCGAGTGGTCAGAACAGAGAGGTCAGAAGGCAGCTCCAGCGGCAATTCAAACTGCTCCTCTGCTGATATGGAGGAGGAGACGCTGCTGTCCACTGGCTCGGTGTTTGGCAGCTGCTGGGAGAACACCTCAAACAGACCCATATCCTTGCCACGGTTGCTGTCAAGACCTAATCCTTCTCCCAGCGTTAGAAGTTCAGACGATGAGGACTCCGGACTTTCTCCCAATGCCTGCATGGATGGTGTGTTCTTCAGTACGAAGTCCATGATGTCAGAAGGGAGGATGTTCCCACAGTCATCACTGTTATTGTTGTCAGAGTCGGATTTCAGGAGCTCTGTGTTAAAAGTGTCCAGCAGGTTCTTGTCAGAAGGTGTGCTTGTGTGAGCCCTGCGGCCTGTTTCCAGTGAGCTTAGCTGAGCTTCCAGCGAATCCTGACCCTGGGCCTTAACCCTGCTCACAGGGTGGCAGTTCTCAGTCTTGGGGTCACTTTTGTGGACAGTGGAGCTCTTGGTGACTTGTACTTTCTCTCCAGCTTCCTCAGTTCTATCTAGCTTTAAATTCTCTGTTCCGTTTTCTTTACTGTTTCTTTTAGTCACTTGACTGACCTTTCTTGTTGTTGCCGTGACACTTGTATCACTTTCAGTTCCATCATCTACACCATCCAGCTGTGAGATTTTGGGAAGATCACACTGCTCCTCCTCCTGGAACAAGCTATGGGATGCCAGCCTCTCCTCTGTGTTTGAGGAAACCACTGTTCGTGTGAAATTGTAGTAGTACAAGTCATCTTCATCTGATGTGCTCAAGTCATCGGCGCCATCCACCTGCCCTTCGGCAGACCGCTTCCCTCGCTTCTTCCCAGTGGAGTTACTGTAGAAGGGAATGTCTTCCTCTCCATAAGATCTCACGCCGTACAGAGGAGTCAGTCCAAAGAACATATTGGATCTGGCCCGAGCACTTCTCCGTGGATACCTCCGCTTGTATGAGCCTTCTTCCTGAGCTTTACTTCCATCTTGGAGCATCAAGCTGTTGTCTTGACCAGGCAAATTTTCATATGTGTTATTTTGAGATTCCTGTGCCGGTGCTACATTTGGACTTCCCTCAACTACAGGGTTCTCTTCTGGGCTTTCCAAAGTGGAGCAGGGCTCAGTCAAAGTGGTCAGCTCTGCTCCTGCAAGCTGAGGTTCAGCATCACTCTCCTGCTGTGAATTTTTAGACTGGTTTTCACTCTCCATCTTGAGAGGAGTCAGGGTGACTTTAACGGTGCGTTTTCTAGGTGCCTGTGGTTCCTTAGAAGCTGCTTCGATCTGCGCTGCAGAACCTTTAGATGGCCCTTGCGAAGGTGGAGACTTCTCGCCACCTTTTTCAGCAGGAATGCTATTACATAACCTCTGGCTAATTTGTTCCGTTGCCGAGCCCTGATTACCAAATTCCAGTTTCAGGTTTCCTTCATCACTGCTTACTGCTTGACTCAGATCTGCAAGAGATTTCAGGGAATGCTTTTCTTTAAAACTATCTTTCAACAACTTCTTCCCTTTTTGACGCCTGTCTCTAGGGGCAGGAATGACCTGCTCACTTGCTGAAGGAGGTCTGCTATTGACTCCAGCAGACTTCAAGGTCTTTGCGTCCATCTCCTCAGCCACAATTGTCTTTTCTGGCTGCATGGGTTCCATGTGCTGATCTCTGTCTTTTCTTGGGCCTCTCTGGTGCAAAGATGGACTGGAAGAAAACAATCCTGAACCTTCCTGAAAGGTTCCTATTTTGACATTCATTTCTGTGCCCAATGAACTGGTTTGTTGAGTCTTGGAGTTTCCTCCAGAAGCAAAACCATGAGCCGAATAATCTGGGTCCTTTGAGGTCAGCATTTTCATCTTCTCTCCCTTAGAAGGTGCACCTTTGGTAATCAAATCTGAACTGCTAGGATGTTTTCCTTCCACAGGCTGAGGTGCATCCATCTGGTATGTTTTACTCCCACTCGTAGCTGCTGCTTTCTGGGAGCCTGAACTGCTGGAGCAACTTTGAACCAGAGCACTTGGAGTGCCTACATTCACCAGTCCCACAAAGCGGTCAGTGGCTTTGATGCTTGGCTCGTGCTCTGAAGAGGACCCCGCGCTGGAAACTGAAGATATGCTGAGCCTGGAGTAAGTGTTTCCAGCCCGTGGTGGGGAAATCATCCGGAGTTTAGACTGATGCTGTGACGAGGAGGAGGTGCTGTGTCTCCTAGAACCAATGCTCTTCAGTCCAGAGGATAGTAGAGGATCTCCTACTGTCACAATTTCATGGGTCACTGGGGTGGGACTTCCTGAGAAAATAAGGCAAGAAAGATGGTTGAGTGCTTGGAAACCTTCAGTCAGTGCATACCCAATCCCTTCACAGAAAACACAGGAAATTAAACCCCAGAAAAAACGTTCAGACAGGCAGCATTAATGTAACAACAGTATTTGAGACAGGCATCAGAAACTGATACCATCAACCCATATCCACCACGCAGAGCTGACAACTTTGTATCTCAGGATTGCATGTCTCAGCTTTAGGTGTGCATTTTCAGCATTAGTTTGAAACAAAACATGACTCATTCCCACAGAAATGGTAGCTGAATTACAAACCCAAATTGCCAGTTCACTTTGGAAAAACACCAGTTGAGATGATTAAGTTTCTAACTTATACTACAATTCTTCTGTGTTACTGCTCTTGCATTGCCCAAACACTGCTTGCTTCATCCCAGGGAAATCTTTTGTTTCAGTCAGAACACCCCCTGACAGGCCACATCTACTGTGTAATTTCAGAACTCTTCCTCCCTCAAACCTATTGTCATTTCAGTATCTTCTCTAGAAACAGAAAACTAAACACCACATTCTGAATGAAGCCAAAAAAGATATTAACCAAACCAGAGAAATTTTCAAAACAAAGACATCTCCCCCCGAGACAAAAAAAAAAAAAAAAAAAAAANCACTTGAAATACCTGCAGAGGGTAGCGGTCTAGAGCCAGGAGACCTCTGTGTGGATGGGTAACTTGGTGTCCGGATCCGGGAACCCTTTGGGATCATGGGATAGTAACAGGAACTAGAGGTCTGAGAATGCAAGGGGCGATCTGGCGATGGTGGGTTTACAATTTCAGGTGTATTTCGTCTGTCTTTAGGTAGAGTTTCTGTTGTTGTATAAAAGATAAACATCAGCATAAGCCATGACTGAATCCTAAAACCTATGATCTGATAAAGTATATATTGCTCACAGGTTTCACTTGGAGAATCAGAGTATTTGTTAAATAAACACAAAGGCAAAGGTTACTGCTTCCATTACCAGAAAACATCTGTTTTCTTCTCCTAAGAACACTTCCAAACACTTGCAGCAATACAGCAGCCCTCAGCTTACACCTGACACTCCACTATGCTTTCATAACATTTAAGATTTTGTTGACAATGACAACTATTGCAAATATCTTCCACAGCCTCACCTTCTGGAAACTGAAAAGGATAGGGTTGATGCTGTTGGGCTTTTTTTTGTTTGTTTGTAAGTCACCTATGGACATAGAGGAAGTAATCTGGAAATACAGAAGCAGCACAGTACTACTATGCAACATGGTATTTAACAACCTCTGTACAAAATTTTTCACAGTGAGGGTGCCAGAGCACTGGCACAGACTGCCCAGAGAGGTTGTGGAGTCTCCTTCTATGGAGATATTCAAAACCTGTCTGGACGCACTTCTGTGTGACCTGGTCTAGGGAATCCTGCTGTGGCAGGGGCGTTGGACTAGATGATCTTTCGAGGTCCCTTCCAACTCCTAATATTCTGTGATTCTCTGAATATGCCAACACTGACACCTTAAGGACCACTTGAAGTTTAGATCACTGCTGCCTGTTTTTCTTTTTTTCGGTGAAGCCTGAAGATTCTAGAACATATTCTGGAAGACTGAAGCAGGTTCTAGTCCAAACAGGTTTTGGAGATATGGGTTGGTCCTACCCACTGCCTGGCTTTCTGGTTAAGGATACAGTATGGCAAAACCATGCAGAGGATACACCTTCAGAAAGCCCTGGCAGGATTACCTGTAAGGGGAACGGGGCTGTGGGCAATTGTTCTGTTATCATCATGCTCCACAGTACTGTTGATGTCAGGTTCTACGACTGGTGGCCGGCACTCCATGATCTTGCAGGTATACACACAGCGCTTCCTGGCATCTGTTGTGCTCCAGTACACCCTGGAGCACCTGGAAGAGAGTTCAGACATAAAGCAATTCACTCAACAGTTGAGGAAACCTCAGCATTCCCATGTTAAATGTTTGGTTTCTTCAAACTGCACAAAGGGACAAAGGCTTCCTGGCACAACAGGCTGCACATCTAGCTGCATCACAGCAGTTCTGAACAGTGTCCATTTGCATGTGTTACTGCAGCACTGGTTTGGCATCTATTACAGTAAGACATCTAACCAAGACACAGCTTATACTCACTGATAGCCAATGGGAAACAACTTATCTTCACAGTCTGAGAGGTCATTCAGAATTCCTAAACAGTCTATTGTCATTGAACCTGAGTGAAAGAGGAACAGAAGAGTCCTGTGAATCAGATTCTGGCACCAGAGGAAGATGAAGTATCCAGAAAGTAGATCTTACCAATCATCATGTGGATGTTCTCTGGTTCCAAGCCACTGAGAAATTTTCTTCTCAAACTGATCCCTTCAAAGTCCACAAAAACTCTCCTAAGAACTTCAAACCCATTCTCAGGAACCACCTGGAACAAGAATCCACAGAACCACTCGTTGACTCTACAGGAATCACCACGTTTGCTGCCAGCATGTCTAGCTTGATCCACAGTTTGGTCTTTTGGTTTTTGACCTGCCAGACAGTACTGCGTCCCCAGCTGCCCCATGCCAGCCGTACTGTTGACTTCCTTTCAATCGGGCTGCAGTCTGACCCTCAGCAGTGAGGAACATGTTCAACATTTAACTTCTTCAAACTGCTCGTAGTTATAGAGTAACCCTACCTTCAGAGGAGACAGGGTGTGAAAGAAGAACCTCACCTCTCCTTTGATCAAGTCACGATGCCTCTGGCAGTAAACTTTCTTGTCATCCAGAAAGACACAGTTCTTGGCTCGCGAGCACATGAAGTGATAGTTGCTTGTACAGGAAGTGAGGCAGCAGCCCACTGTGGCACCTGACTTCTGGCAGAACTCACATCTCTACAAAAGCAAAAGAAAAAAACCAACCCCCTTCAATTTGGTGGGGGTTTTTTTTTCTTTTCTCCCAAAGCCAGGCTACCATCACTGTTGTCAGTCGTTTTTTCTTGGCACCCATGGAGGTTTAGAGTAATGTCTGACCTCACGCATCACTGCTGTAACATTTCACCACCATGACGTGTGCACACAAGCGAGATGTGGAGGAGAAGGTGAGAGGAAGAAAGATGTCTCACACAGAACAACTTCCACACTTGCAGACTAGTTCCTCCAGGCCTCAGACTTTCTAGTTTGCATTCCATATCCAAGTCACGTATTTGCAAACTTCACCAATGAGTATGTCAACTACTTCTCCTGCAGAGAGTATTCCCCACGTGGGTGGCTCACTACTGGCTAGGAGCAGTCCTATGCCACTACTGCTGTTGTTTGAATAAATATTTAGGACCAAATCATACAATATTAAAACTAAATGTGGACAAACTAATTTCTAGTCATGCTTCCAGACTCATTTCATTCTTCTGGAAAGTAAGCAACAACCAATTCACAATCAGAAGACTATTTTGTTCTCTAGTATGTTTCAGAAACCCCTGACAGGATTACCTGTAAGGGGAACTGGGCTGTGGACAATTTTTCTGCTATCATCATGCTCCACAGTGCTGTTGATGTTGGGTTCTTCAGAAAAAAAAGACACCACCACCACCATTCCTTCAGCACTATCTAACAGAGTAGCTCTGTACAGGCTAGATGTTGAGAATCTTACACTATACTCAAAACATGACAATGCTGCTTGATTAACAGACAACACTTGCTTTCAATTTCTATTTCTTTTATACATGTATGAAATTGAACCTAGGTCAAAATACCAGTCAGTTTTATCATATATAGAGTGAAAAAAATAGCAAGGAAAGAGCAGGAAAAACACACAAGAAGGACCCTTTTAGCCAGGTTACATCTCAGTTCTGTGTAAATCAGCACGAGGTTTAACAGACTATTCTTTACTTTTACCCACCAGCTGCTTCCCTCTGATCACAGCCATGTGCACGTTTTTCAGAGAACCATCATCATCCTCAAATACTTCTGCTGACCATAAAGCACAGTTCACATGTGTCCATTCATTTTGGCCAATGTAGAGAAGACGTCCAGCATCCTAAAGAACAGAAGGCAACCTTCTTTTCCAGCGTTCCAGGAGACACAGCAATGCACTAAAGGCACCCAGCCTATCCACAGTACTAGATGTACATACTGCTTCAGACGGCTCCACATGCCAGGTACTCACATTAGCGCTGTCGTCACCATATTTCAGGCACAGTGCACACTGCCTGTTGTCTTCTACATCTGGAGGTGGGTTCAGTTCAGGACTATCCTCTCTGCTTCTGTCAGAGCCTTACAGTTAAAAGGAAGAACACTGTTTATTCTTGAAGGTCAGGGAGACAGAAACTAATCGGGAAAAACTGTCAACAGAAGAGGGCTGAAGAGCCAGACAGAAGCCTAGGGTTTTCAGTTTGTAAAGCAAGGAATAGCACAGCCCTTGCTCTGGGGGAAGGAGCAGGTGCAAAAGTATTCTGGCCCGAAGCTCAGAAACATCTCATCCGTAATAGTCTCTGAATGATTTCAGGTCAGAGGTCCCCACAATTCTGCAGCTGCATACAGAACTAATGCCACCCTCTCTTTACTGCTAGGAGGCCTGGAATGCAGAGCTCTGGGTTTGGGACCAGCAGTGCTGCAATCAAATTCCTTACCAGAAATCGGTGGTATTGGAGGATGCAGAGGAGTTGGTGAATCTGGCTCTCCAGGTCCTTTGGGTCGTGGAGCTGGAATGATTTTCTTCATCAGAGGGGGCTGTTCGGTGCGGTTGTTCTCTTCACGCTCCTGCCACTGTGCGTAGTTGTGGTCGAGCGAAGGAGGCAGCACCGCGTTTGGCAACATACCACTGCTGAAAGGCAACAGAGCCAGCTATCAGACCTGGCCACGTGCAGGACCTCGTGCCCCATCCACCAGCATTACTGACATTCAATATACAGTAACTAATGACTGCCCACACATGCTCTCAGGGAAGCCTACGACTGGTCACGTACATCATAAGGTTTGTGACACGGCTGTCTGTCTTTTTTGAAGGTTATCAGATGCAGAAGGAGGGCCATGCTTAACAGCAGTGAGGAAGAGAAGGAAGGACGGGACTAAAAAGCCAACACACAATACACACAGTTCTAAGTAACGTTTTCACTTCTCTGCTTTAAAACAAGGAAGTGTACACAAAACCTGGGAATGGGATTATGCTACAGCTTCTTAAAAAGGAAATAAAAATAAAAAGCATCCCCAATCCCACAAACAGGCTCTCCTGATACTCTGTGCCTGGACAGCTGGCAAACTGCAGGGTGTCGCAGTCAGACATAGAACAATCACTTACTTGCTTGTTACTTTATTTGGCTCCCAAAATCTCGACTTTTTTACACTGAACCATGGAAAAACACGCTCCATTTGCTGAAGGAAAACAAGGCTCCGTTAGAAATATTACACAACATACCCAGAGGTTCAAAGACATTCAGCCAAGACCCATTGTAAATGCATAACCAGTAAGATTTCATTAACAACCACAACTCTGACAATGTATTATTTTATTCCTGGAAATTCCCAAGCAATGTTAAGCGTGAGAGACCCTTTGGATTCCAACAGCAACAAGTCACAGTACAAGACCAAGCAGATTTCAGAATAACTGTTGTCCAGCTCACCCGGATAAAGAAGGACTTGACCATGCTATTGGCTTTCTTCACTTCTGGCTGCCCTCCATCAGAATTAATGGCTGCTTGAATTATCTTCACAATATCATCACTAAAATCCAACTGTAAGGAAGCCACAAACATTTCACATTAGCAGGACTGTCTCCTGTATGGCTACACCACCCACTAACTTTTTAAGACATACAGTGAGTATCCAGATGACTACAGGACTGAACTGGAACATCGACTCCAAATTAGAAGAAGAATTTGGCTGTGAGGAACAAGCAGCCTCATGCCTTTGCAAACCAGCTGGTAGAGCTGCTACCCCCACAGCTGTTCCCTTCTTCCTTCTACTGGGAGCTCACTGATTTTATAAATGCCTAAGCTGGCTACCTCATGAGGATTTTGTTCCCTTGTTCATAACAGAAAGGCTCAAGGATGCTCAGTTACAACCACCAGAAGTCATAAAGCAATTTGTAGAATCCACTATTAGAGCGGAACACTGAAACTTTGACATACCACAGAAATGTAACCTCCTTGATCCATTTTCCTTTTCACTCCTTCCAGATCCAGAGGTTGCTGCTCCTCCTGTTTGCTGACCTCTGTCAGGACAGGTGGGTCAGGACCTTCAGGAGAGCTTCTGGATGGGATACTCTCTTCTGTCTCAGGATTTAAATCGGGTGGTTTCACTGCCTGTTAACATCAGCAAGCAGACAGAGGGATATTGGCTATTGAAATGCGGCTCCTACTCATGAAATACTGCCACGCACATTTACTGGCTAAGAGATTCTTGCTAACGTGAAAGAAAGGAGACACAAGTTCTGAATTCCTGCTCAAAATGCAGGGGCAAAACTGAGAAGACCTTAACCAGTTTTCTGCAGCTGACTGGTAAGGCACACTGCAGGGCAGAGCCATCAGCTCAGGATCAAACCAATTCCCCAGATGTCTTATTTCTGAACACATATTTCAAGATTAAGATTAAGATCCTGCTCTTCTGTCAAACAATCACCTTCACCATCACAGAGCTAATTCCTCCCATTCTTTGAAGAACTTTATCCCATTTTTGTTTTAGCCACAAAAATTGCATCATAGGTACCCAATTCTTTGTTTCAACAGGAATGAACAAACAACAGAAAACAAAACTGACAGCACTTGTTCTTCTAAGTGTGACAAAGACTTTTGCCACACCAGAACCTGGTGGAATGCCAGGCAACATTCCAAGCCAGGACACATTAATGGGCTTGCAAGGCTCCAGCCTACCTGTCGATATCGCAGCAAGTGGCTGGTGGTTCTGGAGTTCAACAGGGCTGTTAAAACCTGCTTCAAGGAAAGCTGCAGCTCCTTCTCCAGCGCCAGGCGCCACTCGGCAGGATGCTGCTCCGTGCAGTTAATGCAGGTGTAGGCCACACTCTCCGGCAGGTTAGAGAGGATCTCGTACATTTCATCTGGAGGCAAAACCACACAGTAACAATCCCAGCTACCTTACTGAAGGATGAATACAGGGAAAAGCCCTGCTCTGCACTTAAGAACTGAAACAGTCTTCATCTCACAAAAGCTTCTTGTGCAGCTAATTGAGGCAGGTCCTGTGCTTTCAGTCCAAGACTGGACTGCTTTGCTCTACTCACTGCCCCGCATTTGTAAGTACTGAGGAGGTAAGGATTTGCCTTACCAGTGAGATTTTCACATTTGGAGTGGACCCAGCGGTCGCATTTCCCACACTGCATCATCTTGCTCTCATAGTCGTCATCGTCATAGCATTTGTCACAGAGAGGACAAAAGTTTCCTACAAACAAGATGTGTTTTTTATCACAAGTTCAGCTCTCAGGCACACCCTGAAGGCCAGGTGGTTACCAATAATAATGTGCTGGGAACACCACTAACTACTCCAGAATTCTGTTACTGGGTACCCATTGTTTGAGAGTGGTGACAATAACAAAATAAGATATGCAATTAGCTTTACAGAGTAAAATGAAAGGACAAAGATGACACGCAGGCAAGAAATTAAGTGGAATAACCAAGATTTCCTAACCTGAGATTTTTCCAGAGTGCCCCTCCTAGACTCCAAGGCATGATGCATGGTAACTAACACAAGAAGGAACAACCACTTCACAATAGCAGCTTCGGTGCTTTTAAGCCAGGAGACCTTTAAAATGTTGGGGTGTTTTTCTTCAACTGCTAACAGAAATCCTGGGCCAACAGGTGTGCAATAACTGCTTTATATGGCAGAGTGTTTAAATTCAGGAAGCCTTGAACTCTGACAATACAACACTGGTGACTTCTGTTAACTACTCTGAAGCCCAAGAATGTGACTTCCCTGCAGAAACCATCATGTGCTCTCATGCTTGACCTAAGCACCAGCTCTCGTTCCTGTTTGTACCGCAACAAACTCAGCTGCCCAGCAGACTCTGCTCACTCTACACCAATGCTAACTCAAACCCACCACCTGAAGAGGCTCCTGCTGTGAAGAATTACAACTTTAGCTACCTTTAGCAAAGAGTTTAGCACAATCGTGACACAGTGAGAAGTCATGAGACCACTGTGCATCCCATCCTTTGCCTGGTGTTGTTGATCCACAGCTCTTGCAGCGAACACATTTGGTACATATCTGGAAAAGGAACGTATGTAGCAAGAGTTATTGGATTTTATCCAGTGGTTCCTGTGCTTTAGTTTAACTGTGCTAATAATACGCTTCAAAGTCATTGTTTAATGAGTGCAGAATAAGGAGCTTAAAATAGCACAACTTTCACTAAAATACCACAACTTTCATTCCCCTTACAATAAGAAGGTGATGATGCAACACGAAAAAAATCACAGTATAGATTTTCTGTCCTTCATATTTGCACTGAAGAAAACATCACATTTCCCTTCACATAAAACAACAGCTTATGTAGTTGTGTTATTTCTGCTGACCTAAAATATGAAGTCTTATTTTAACACTTTCCCAACTCTGGAAAACAGACAGAAAGCAGAAAACACCTACAAACTTCTAGTACTAAATACACTATAGGCACTTGTTTTGAACAAAAACCTGAAAGAGACAAAATAGTGCTTTAATCCAAACTGTCTCTCAATACCAGTATCAACTGGTAAGTCTGTGAACAAGGTAAACACTTCCATTCTGAAGAGCTTCTTCCATATTCTGGGACTACGAGCAGAAGAATTACAACAACTATAAAAGGAATAACCCCTTTACAAATACTGCTTGCTCAGAATCTTATCAACACCTCATTCCATGATCTGTTTCCAAATGTACTTTCCAATGCAACAGGAGCCTTGCCTTAACAAGCTGAGCAATTGCATTTGAGCAAGTCGTTTGCACATCTCTGGTCCATGGTGTTATGCTCAGTCAACAAGCGAATTACTGCCCCTTCTCTCCCCACCCCAAACAAATAAAGTCCCTCACCCAAACTTTCTTTTTCTTGGTGGGTTTTGTTGGGTAGTTTGGGCCCAGGCACTCAGGGTGATAGCTGTTTCGGCACTTGTTACACTCCAGCAGCTGCTACGGGAGTAAGAGGAAAACGCATTGGAACAGAGACCCATCGAGGACACGCAAATCCCTGGACATTTTCCCTTTACGTTGCATCCCCCATTCAGGGGAAGATGGAATGAAGCGATTCAAGAGGCACTCTCCCCAGCCCCTGTCCTTCCCTGCTCCTGGCACACACGCTTGCTAGCGAGGCATGGGAAGAGCTCCGGGAGCAACACGGGGTGCCTGCTGGGTCCCCGGGGGTTGGGGTACCTTGGTAGCCTGGTGCTGTCTCCCACAGACGTGGCAGAACTTGCAGCGACGGCAACACCAGTTTTCCAGCTGCTCCTCCAGTGGCCGCTCGCTCTCCTCCAGGCAGAACTTGTGGAAAGGCTCACAACAGACCTGGCAATACACAAACTGCAAGGGGGGAGAGGAGGGTTTAGTAAGTCAGAAGCTGCTCTGGAGCCCACACAAGCCCTCTCACACTCTGAACTACTCTGAATCCTGCTCCATAGCTGAAAGAACATGGATTTCTACTGTCTTATTTTAGAAAGGAAACTGTGTGCATACTCCAGGCAACCCAAATACATGCTTGTTTACCCAGACTGGGCACCTAGCAGCAAAGGGAAGCCTGGGACCTGTATCTAAGTGTTCTGAGTATGGCAGAAGCCTATGGGGCTTGTTAGGATCTCCCTCCCTCGCTGAAACACAAGCTAACGGCACCAGAAGAAATACTTGGTGCAGAAGGAAGGGATACGCCCTTCACTTAGGTGGCCCAGGTGAAAGCTCTTCTAACTGCTAACTGTCCCCTGCAAGGCTGGTCACACTGGAAAAATACCTGTCCTTAAAGCATCAACACCACAGGTTCCCAGGGGACAGAAGAATCCTTTGTCCCTTTGAGTAACCTGACCGAGAAGGAGATGGTTCCATGCCCCACTGGAATCTCCCAGTCCTTGAGTGAACACATGTCCACCTGCAGAACTTAACCCCATCTTCCACAAATCTTGTTCACTCATCATAATCAAGCCTTTTCTCGAGTGGTAGCATCACTATTCCAGCACAGCTGGTCTGGAGATGTTGAGAAGGTATCTATCTACACCTGGAAACACCTCTAGCACATCTTAATCCAGGTCCTCCAGCTCCTTATGCAGCATCAGAACCTTCCCATGATGTTTCAGCAATGGTTTGAAGCTCTCAGCAGATACAGACATCCCTCGGGAAGTCAACTCTGCCTGAAGCCCTTTAACAGTACGGGGACAGCCTTTCTTATTTCAAGTTAGAAGAAAGCAAAGCCCTTGCTTTATGTCAGGAGCACGACTGCAAATCAAGAGGGGAAGCAGGTGCTCTCAAATACACTATTCTTTATGTCTAACACAGTTCACCTCCAAAGTAAGCAGTGCTGAAGCTTCCAGACTGATTTTAAACACCTTGCATTATAGCACCTTGAGACAAAGTTTAACAAGGACAGATTTACAGGTATTATTTAATTCTTTTTCTGGATTAAGGTCAGGACATTTTTTATTTATTTATTTTTGTAACAACACGGTGCTGTAACTAAGTCATCAACAGCAGAACACAATGCTTTACCTCCACATGTCCACTGCTGGCACAGAGAAAACAGACCACCCTGGGAGTAATAGGTACCGAGGTGACGATGCCTAACCCACCCATCTCCCAAACATTCTCCACTTCACAGTCCTCCTGCAAGTACAAAAGGACACGTCACCATGCAGAACAAAGCAATACGGCATCAGTACAGACTGCTTACATTGGTTTGGCTGCTTTACACGCTTTGCACCTGCAATTAGTCTCAACTGAGATCTTTCCCATCTCTACCTTGGTCTACTTTACATCAGAACAGACATCTCGGCGCTGCTCTTGCCAAGAGCCCTCAAACATACGCTAGCCTTCCTTCTACGGAAGGCAGGCCTAAGGAACCACACAGACTTTTTCACGATAGCACAATTATTACTGAAAGTGAAATTCCAGAAGATTTATACTTTATTAAAGCTCCATATTTGTATAAAACACTTATGAGATCTCACTAGAATCTCCAGTATCAACACTTATAGATGGACTGAAAAATTATTAGGAAAAATATTAATTTTTATTATTTCAACACTGTTGTTCAAAGAAGTACATGATTTATCAGTTTAAAACCCCAGATATACCCCGAATGTTGTGAATTACAAGTTAGTAACATTTTCCCCAAATCTTGTTGGCTCAGGTTGTGGTAAGGTTTTATAGTTCCATCTTAATGGAATTATTCTTCATAAACCTCAAATTGTTGCTCATCCTCACACATTGACAGTTAAGGGTTTTAAAGCTTTAAGTGTCTCTTCATCCAGTACTCTAATTATGAGGGAAAAAAAAAAAGGCATAAGAAGTTTCTAAGAACCAACCGAGTGACTTGTCATGAAGGCTCCTATTGCAGCTCTCTCTGAACAGTACCTGACACACAGATTGAGAGGTCACTGCCAGCACTCTCCAGGGACTCTAGTTCCAGTGCATAGAGCCAGGAAACATTCAAAGACTTAAAACATTTTGTCCTCTACCTTGAAATCCACTCGGATTCTGTGGACTCCATCTGTAGGTGGCTTTTGCTTGGAACTGCTTCCGTTAGTCAGAGGGCTGAGCAAATTCAGCGTGCTGCTCTCTGGCTTGCTTATGGGAGGGGGTTTTTCCTGGGCAAGTAAAGGAGCCTGCGTTAATCCTGACCCCGAATGGCAAAACTTCATCAGCAATAACATTAAACGCCGTAGATAATTCAGAGACAAACCCCCCAAACCATCACAGATTCACCAGTGTGTAAAAGTTGCCAGAAAGTTAAGCATCCTGCAAATCATTTCTTAAGAGCGTTCAACAGGCATTTACATTTCTATTCAGTTTGCTGCATTTCCCTATGACATCATGTTGCTGGCTCTACTCAGAGAGCTGGGATTTATTTCGCTGCAGCAGGGCAACTCCTGCTGTCATTAGTCCCTACACAGTCCTCTCTCTGATTTAAACAAGATAATTCTTTTTTTGCTGGTGTTTTGTTTGTTTGTAACACAGAGTTGTTTCTGAGACAAAGGTAGTTCTATTTTTTAAGGAAAATCTAACCTTCACCCCACAATGCACAAGTCTTAAGAGAACAAGTTAACACCTCAACTAAATCTTAGGCATATGCCAGGTACTTTGGTATCCACACACTGCCACGAGTAAAAAACGAGTACAAAACCCCCAATACCTGCAAGAGGGTTGAGTAATACAGTTCTACTTTCTAGACAGACAGAAGTTCCAGGTTCTTGAAATTTACTGACTGTGTACAAAAAACAGTATTCACCTTTTCTTTTGGTTTCTGTTTCACAGGGAAAGTTGGACGGGGAGCAATTTTTTTCTGTTTGCTTTGTTCTGTGCCTAGGAAGGGGGGAAAAATTATGAGTATTTCAAGTAACTAACAGCCACCTGTAGAGAAGAAAAGGGAAAAAAAAAAAAATCAGCTGGGAAACCTGTGATGGATTTTAGACTAGAAGTTTTCCACCCTCCTCTGTGACTGCACCTCACCAGCTACAGCTTAGGCTCTCTCCTCAAGGTATGACCAGGAGTGTGCTCTGCTAAAGGCCTGAAGTGTTGTGGGTGCAAAGCCACAGAAGTCCTGGAGCTGGCTCGCTGGTCACTGTTCATGCTGTTCTGTACTACATGTAATAACAGACTATGTTTTTGTAGTAAAAGATTACATCCTCCTTGCTTCACATTCAGATGTGAACAGCCAACAGACTCAAGAGTGTTGAAAATACACTTCAGAACTGCCAAGCTGACACGACTAGAAATCACAGTAAGGATGGAAGTCTTTCTCCCCACCTCAACACACACACTGTGGTTCCACAAAAAGGAATCCAGTTCTTAGCAAAACTTCCAAAACAATATGCTGTAATTTCACCAGATCATAAAGTATTCATCAGTTTTAAAACCCAACAGCTTTAACACTGTTACTTAATGTGACTCAAACACACTGAGGTTAAACAGTCCCATTTACCTATTTCTGGCTGGGGAGTCTGCTTTTTCTTAGGCTCAGAAGTGGCAAGTTTAGGTGCTTCTTTTTTCAAAGGTCCTGAGCTGGGTGGCTGCGGAGGAGGGGGCTGC
Source organism: Galbula dea (assembly GCA_013399015.1). Taxonomy (NCBI): domain Eukaryota; kingdom Metazoa; phylum Chordata; class Aves; order Piciformes; family Galbulidae; genus Galbula; species Galbula dea. The sequence continues at coordinate 263,668 of VWZX01000495.1, forward strand.
ACTGGCTGGGCTGCCTGCTTGCCAGTCTTTCTCGTCCCAGATGCAGGGACCTGCTTGGGCTCTGACGCTGGAACGGAGGAACTCCCATCCTCGTGCTTCTCCTCAACAGGCTTACGGGCGGGTTCACTGCTCTTCTTTACAGCACTCTCTTCTCTTGCTACAACAGCCTGAGGAGTTTGTTTCTGTCCAGAGTCTAGCTGGTTCTTTCCAGAATGGCTTTCTTTCTTTTCATTTGTCTTTGACTTCTTCTCTTTCTTTTTTGCAGCTAGGAAGAAGAAGCATCAATAAAGCAACACAGACAAAATGGTGTGACTTCAAATGACTTGCTGCTTTTTTAAACCAAGGAAACAGACACTTCGATGTCAGAACTTTGTAATTCTGTTGTACACAAGGAAAAAATGGTACTCACAAAAGATAAGCGTTTTGTTGGTAAAATTAATGCACTCGGCTTACATAGCAATCTGTGCTCTAATATCTGGGGCTTCTACTCTAACACAGCAGTAACTGTCAAGTCATTCTACAATGAGGCAGATTCAGAGCTCAGCTCAGCAAAGGAGAACACAGACTTTGTATGGTGATGTTCAGTGGGTTCAAGACAGCCACCTGATAGCTGTCACACTGACACGTAGACCTACAGATGTCTGGGGATTTAACAGAACACCCAGGACAGCTCACTTAGGCCTTATGTCAGAGACTCATCAGTTCCCATGTCACCTGGGAGCAAGGAAACCTCTGGCAAAGGCTTCACCTGAAGGGCAGAAGGAGACTGACCAGCCAGCAGCAGCAGCTCCCTACAGGAGATGAAAATCTCCCTCTCTTGAGCTAGACTTGAGGTGAGTCTTTCAGCCTACCTTTCGCTTGCTTCTGGAGATAGGCTTTGGAAGGCATCCACTGCAGATTCTGGCATTTCCTCATTCTGCAAAGAAACAGCATGTCAGGAAATCAGACGAATAATGCAGACATTAAGTGGGCAGTCTGTAAATTCAACATTAAAAACTGAAAAAAACCACATCCCCAAGACCTTTTTCCAAGCTTCCCCCCTGGCCTTCTTCAGAGATGTGTAAAAGAAACTCAATACAACTTGGAAGCTAATAAAACTGCTCATGTAACAACACTGCTTCACCAGAAAGCCCCCTGCCAGTTCCATTTCTTAGATTTGAAAAGCATCAGAATACTACCAACAGCTCTAAGAAACCACATCCAATTCACTCAACAGCAAGTTCTCTGAAATCAAACTGAGGCAGTTTCAGAAAAAAAGCAGTTACTCCTGGAGTGGGATTGTATTAGGTGATCAAGGCTTTTTTCAAGTGTTCTCCCTCACTTCCTATTATTATTATGTTTAACACATGATATTTTCCTCTAAGTTGGGCCAGACTTTGTTTCTGCCCTCTTTCAGGCAGCAGAAACACAACACGTGACTTTGAAACCCAGCCTGAGGCCTGGGCCACACTGCTCAGAGCACGAGGATGTACAGAGCACAGCCTGAAATGTGCTGTCACACAGAGAACTGCATAGCGATCCTCACAACTATGCTTGGGCAACAGCTCTTCTACCAAATCAGTCTCTGCTGGTGCCACTTCAGCTGCAGCCTTTTCAGACAGATTATCTAGTTGGGTAAAATCGATTTATGCAGCAATTTAAAAAAGCAAAAGCATCAGGCTAGGTGATATGCATAAAAAACAACAGGAAAAATGAAGGAAGGGTAGTATTTCTTTGCGACAGCCAGAGACATCTTTGTTATATGAAGTGTATATACAACAGATAAACGTAATTTCAAAACCACAAGCTCTTCAGAAATGCAATTTGGGATAATGAGAGATAAATATTTACATATACATTGCCTTTCTTACAAAAGCCTATATTGTCTATTGAAAGCCTTTGGTCTCCTACCAAATGCTTTTCAATGCCAGGCCACTCTCGTCAAACTGGGGAGAATACACCAGATGTGAATTGAGAGAGCTTGTAACAAGTACACCCTGAATCAAGTTCTTGACTCTTAAACCACTTACAATCTCCTGCTGTGATCCAGCCCTAGCCCTCACTCAAAGCCTGTGCTGCAGAGTTAATCTACCATGCCCTGTCCCAAAGTGTGGGTGTGGTTATTCCACTCAGCACAGACATTAGCTGAAGTTTTTCAGACACACACTTACTTGCAGCACTGCTTCTTTATATTGCGCCCTCCAAACTTGGGTTTGTCCAGACAGTTAGTGCAGACCCCACAGTCCTCTGGAACCTGACAGCCCGAGCACTGCCCACAGCGCCTTGAGCGTCGGCCCTTCTTCACCGGAGGCTCCTGCTGTGCCTTGTTTCTGGTAACCGGCTTGATTGGCTTGATAGGTGGAGCAAGAGGTTCAGCCTCTTCCGAGCCAGCTACTGATGACTTATCTATCAAAAAAAAAATATAACGTGAATTCACTGAGGTCAAAGAATGATCCAGGAGTGTCTAACTTGCTAATGGAACTTAGTTGATTAAGCTTAAGTTCATCTACAGAACCACACAAGGGATGTGCATCAGCACGTATGTACACGCACCTATGTATGTGTACGTATGTTTACATACACACACCCCTCAGCAGAACCAAAGTTTAGTGCAGAATGCACGTTTGTAACTACTACCAACAGTGAAAAGGATTAGCCCTGGTTAAGTGGCATTGTAATGGAGAGCCTGGAGCTGTTTAACATGCTTTCTCTCACTAATAACTCAAAGACCTCGCTTTAAGCAGTCCACAAAAGCCGACTTTGTACGAACCCATGACATCTTAACTCACCATCATTCCCCATGGATGACAGTATCTTCTCCCGCTCTTCCCATGGTAAGGCACTCAGAGTGGGCATGTCGTCAGGAAACACTGCACGCTTGCGGCCCAGCGCAACGGCTGCTCTCCTGCAAACATGTTTGATGCGCGGTCCTCGGACTGATGTCTCTGATGAATCGCTCTCTTGGCCCTACAGTTCAGAACATGAGAACAGACAGAACTCCTGAGAGAGGGACGAAAGGGAGGCTGGGAAACACATCTCAGAAACTTCTAAACAACCTAAAATCTCAGCTTGGACTTCGTAAGAACTGGAATGAAAATAAAGACATTTAGCCTTCTGAGCCCCAGTTATCCAAGAGAGAATAAACTCAAAAGAACAAGAGGTTTCACTCAGCTGGAATTATAAGGTAAGCTTCTACTTGTTACTGGAAACTGAACCCGCTCACGAAGCCATGTGGTATCAAGGCCTTAGTATCACAAAAATCAGTCAGCTGGAGTTAGACTAACAAATAACACTTGGTGCTGACTGATCCAGCAGAGGCCAGGACTAAATCCGTATGTTTGATAGTTTGGCAGTGGCTGGCCTTTAAGATGAGGGGCTTGAGTTTACTACTGAGATGCTGCAAGAAATGTAGCATTTTAGTGCAGTTTTTCACATTTTCACCATAGGATTCTGAAACACCTCCCACTACAAGAACTACCCCAAAAACTAATTGTCAGGGCCTGGGCCGCTCCTACACTGGGCCATACAGACAAAAGCACACACGTCTTCATTTCAAAGACAAAAGCTTGAGAGTGTTCTGCTTAAAATACACATAAGTGATTTTCAACACTAGTCCCATGAAGGAAAATAAAAGTTTAAATAAAAAGGAGTTTGCTGAAGCCATGCTTTTAGGAGCAAGTACTGCTGCTCCAGACGATCACTTTGCTTAGCTTTTTTCAAGAAACCTGTCAAGCAGTGATCTGGCACTAAGCTCTGACAATGCACACAGCTCCCTAAGCTAACTGCACAGCAGCTCCCTCTCCCCCTCAGCTTCTGCCCAGGGTGTCTTGGTTTGGGATCATTTGCCATCTGCTGTGCTAACAGCTGCTCAGCTCAGCAAGGTAATTCTTCACGATCAGGACATGAAAGTGACTTGTGGCTTCCAGCACAAATTCAAAGTAAGATGCACTCTAGCAAAAAAAAACCAAAACAAACCACCTAGAAAAAAAAACCCCAAACACAACACAACATGGAAAAATGATTACCTGTGCTTTTGGCTGATCTGCCTGCTTGAGGGACTTGCTCTTCTCGATCTTGTACAGCTGGGCCTTTGCCTTTTTCAGAAGGCTGGCCACTCTCTTGTCAGTCATTGGCAGTTTGTCTGCTTGAGCCAGCATAGAGCTGATGGAGGAAGCAGAATGTTTAACAGTGCTTGACGAAGAAGCAGAAAGACGCAGGGCCTTCTCCTTCTCCAAAGCTGGCACGGTGGGGCTCAGGTCCAGATCTGATTTCTCCAAAGCCCCTCTACCTTTCTTGTATGTTTTGGTTTTGATGGCTGCCACCTCCACCAGTGCATCAGCAGAAACCTCTGCTGTGGGATCTGCTGCCACGGACTTCTTCCGCCCCACAGGTTTTTTGGCAGATGATGATGCTGCAACATCTTCACTGACAACTTTTTCTTTGGGCATTTTACCTACAGGAAACAATGCAGAGCTACTCTGAATTTCTGTCCCTTTCCTCCTTTTCTCTTTCCTTGACTCCCGCTTGTTCTCCTTTTCCCTCTCCCTGTCTTTCTCTCTGCTCTTGTCCTTCTCCAGGTTTTTGTCAGTATCTTTATCTTTGGAGGGCTCCTCTGCTGCCCTGTCCTTGTTTCGGCCTCTCTCTGTCTGGGGGCTCGATGTGAACCAGGGGAAGAGAGGAGCAGGGCTGCCAGATGAGAAGGGCTCTGCTGGAGTGCTCGTCTGCTTCCTTGGCCTCTGGCTTCTTTCTGCCGATTCCCCAGACTGTGTTAGGGAATGGGAAGGAAATGTGAAAGTTGAATTTAAGGCACTAGTGGCAAGAGAACTAACAGAAATGCTCGTTAATGAGGAAGAGACAGAGGACTGTGGGGTTAGCGCTGTCACGTCAGAGGTACTAAGTCTCCCACTTCTCGTCCTCATGGAGTGCGAAGGAGATCTGGGCTCTGATCGGATGGGGCTGAACACTTTTCTCTTCCGCCTCCGAGAGGAGGCACCCGTGGCAGAGGTCCCTGTGGCAGCGCGACCAACAGACGAAGGCAGCACAGACTCATAGATCCTTGAGTGTGCCTCGCTCGGTGTGAACCTGGGTGCTCTCAGCAGCGGACTTCTCTTGTGCATATCGAACCTCGTCCCAGAGTGCATAGAAAAGAGGCGTGCTGGAGCTGTCGTGCCAGGTGTGGAGAAGCTGGATGCAAATCCAACATCCTCTGGTGTCAGTGGCGGGGGTCGGAAGTTATCGAAGATCGGTTTGCGAATAAGACCCTCTTTGGCATACTTTGCTGATGAGAAGTACTGTGGTTCTGACCGGGAATGCTTCAGGGAGGTCCACCGAAAGGTCGGCTCTCGAAGGATTGACTTGCGCTTCTCTTGCATGGGCGCAGCAGAAGCAGGAAGAAAGGGTGAGGCTAGCGGGATCGTGGGAGGCATCAGCCACGGGGTGTGGTCTGAGATGCTGGAAGCAGGCTGCAGTGGTGGCGGGGGAGAGAGCAAAGGTGGAGGAGGAGAAGAGGAAGATGGCTGCTGTGGCCCACTGGGTAAGGCCAACAGCTTTTTTGCAGTCCTCTGGCCATAACTTCTTTCCGTTATCGAAAATCTTCTGTTTCTCTTATCGCCATTATTGTTTTCTGGGGACTGAGAGACAGGCAGCGGTGCATGAACCTCTGGGGTATTGCTTCGCTCCTCAGAAAGCGCCTGCATCTCCTCAGAAGCCTGGGAGTCTGTAGATGTGTCCACACTGGGGCTGCTGGATCTTGAGGAGTCTGAAGACATCTGGGATGAATGCTGAGAAGCGGCGCTGGACTTCTCACTGGAGCCGCAGGAGGTAGCACTGAACCTGCTGTTTGGCGTGGATTCCAGTCGGGATATTTTAATGGGAGGATCATAGTCTTCATCCTCAATGAACCGTTTGGGTGTTTTAATAATCCGAGAAGAGATAGCGCTCACCACTGGCATGATGAACTGCCGGATGTTTTTGAGCTGGGTTCTCCCCTTCCTGCCCTGCAGTTTGGCTGCTTCCTTCTCAATCTTTTTCTGCGCTCCCTTTTTAGCTCTCTGCAAGAGCTGCTTTGCAATGGTGGCATCCGTCCTTTTGGTGGAAGGTATGATACGAACGGGCTTGATCCTGCGTGGACTCTGCCTGACAGCCCCCTTCTCCTCTTTTGTGAGAGGTGGTGTGCAATCCTTTTCTTTGCGAATCCTTTGGGGCTTCTCCAGCTGCGGATTGATGACTAAGGTGGAGGAAGTTTTCAGGCGTTCCGAGGACGGTGGCCTACCTCTCCTGCGCACGATCTGAACGCTCTTCCTCCCAATCTGAAGTTTTGACCCAGGCTTAAATTTAGATTTCAGTGGAGAGAGCTTACTAGTTCTTAATTTTTTTATTTTAGTTGCTTGCTGAAATGTAGTGGATGGTGACCTCTTGATTTTTTTCAGACTCTCATCTTTACTGCCCTTCTGAACATCCGACACATCCTTTACTTGTGACAATTTGAACTTGACGCTCGTCAGTGTTGGAGGTCTTCCTCGTCTTTTTTCTCCACTCTTTGACTCCTTCTTCTTTACTTTTTCCATGGATGTGGTTTCAGATTTGCTCGAAGGGGAACACACTGATGAAGAGTCTGACAGTACAGCTGAACTTCGGTCAGAACTGCTCCGGGGCCTCCCACGAGGTTTCCGTGGACTAGATTTAACTGAGAGGGAAGGAGAGAACCCAGAGCACACATTAAACTTCTCCAAGACTTGGATCAGCACTACTCAGGTCTTGACTTGGAAGCAGTCACACTGCCCATACAAGCTGCCAAGACATTTCAGTTAATCAACAACTGAAAACACAGTGTTACCATTACAGGTGAAGAGCACCTTCCCAACAAACCTCTTCTCCCACTTAAAACAGGAAGCAGATCACTTTTTTCAAACAGAAGCTTGTCTTTCCACAACTCTATATGCAGCAGCACAAACCCACTATCAGCTTAATGTTGAGAGGGAACAGTAGATCTTGAGGGCACATACCACTTTTCAAACACATTCAAAGATTGTTTATTTTTTTAAGCAGATCACAGCTAGTGGAAAGGGAAAAAAAGGAATCCTCCTCCTCCAGTATCATCCACTTGCACTACTAAGTGATAGGTCAGCGCAAATGTACAGGGACAAGCTGATACAAGGTAATTTACTAAAAAACTGTTTGTAGCTTTGAAACACAGTGAACACTTGGACTCACCAAGGAGATGTACAAGCCTTGATTACTCACCTCTGCCAGTGCATTTCAACACACACCCACCAAAGCCAGCCACTCCAGTCCTGGCCCTCACTCAGCTCTGATAAAGTGCTCACTCTCCACTTGAAACACCCTGTTTGTGAGGCTCTCCACAGCAGAGCCCACTGGCAAGGCCACACTAAGCAGAGCACGGTGGTACATGAACAGTGCTGCTCTGCTGAGAGCACTACTGACAAGCATCTAGAAATCAAGGCTGAACTCATTCACTGGCAATCCCAGCAGGATTTGGTCCTACATCTTGAAAGTTGGAAATGCAACAACTTAGCTACTGCTTACTCTCAGCATTTTACAGTTATTTTGTTTCCAGAACAGTGCAGGTTCCAGTTACAGATCATAATGAGTCTACTGAAAGATACTACAATATTCAGACCAGTTTTAGATCCTTACTACTAACTGCCTCTCCAAAACACTAACACTTGGTTTCAAATGCCAGTTTCATCGGTACAATTCTGTTATTCAAAGTTTCCCCATTCTGTAACAGATCAGATGCAGAGTCCAAGACTAACCAAGTTGAATCCAAAGACTAGGGTGACTCTTACAGTGGGTGAGATTTGGTGGAAACTATCACAAAGGAGAATACAAAGTCAATATCCAATCTTCGACTTGAACTTACCTGTGGGGGACCTTGTGGGACTTTGTACTTTGACTTCTTCATCTGAACCAAAACCTAAAAATTGTTCATCCTGCAATGAGAAACAGGATGGAAATGTGAAGATGTGGTTATTAACATTAAAACCAACTTCACTATGTTCAAAGCATGAAAGAATTTTCCCTCCCCAAGTAACTCACTGACATCTGTTCTTCTAGAAAACACTTGTTAAAAAGAAAATACACCTTGTATATGTACATGTAAAGCATGTATGGACATGTATGGAACGATCAAAAAGAGCTATGGGTTAAAAAAGGACAAGCATATATGGAAGCAAACCCTTAACACATGAAACCTACTGCTCCTCTCAAACCACAAAGGTCTGCTCCTATATGCTATTGTTCAAACTACCCAAAAGACACACTTCAGCAAGTATTTCCCTAGTTCAAATGCGGACTAACTCTTCCAAACTCACGGAAAAGCCTCTCAGTAGGAGCTGAAGCATCTGAGGTCTGAAGTTCTACCCAAGCATCCTGGAGCTCAAGCAGGACATCGATGCTCACTCTGGTCCCTTCCCAATAGCTTCCCCTGAGGAAGAGCTTGCTACCTGCTCCCAACAGTGATGCTTTCAGCCTCGGGGAGGAGGATGCATGATTTTGGGTCTTTTTGGACCTCAGAGAGGCCATCGTGCCTTCAGATGACCCCTGCACATCAGCTCCATTATGGAGCGAGCTCCAAGCTTGGCTGAGGAACATGTAGACTACAGCAATAGGAACAAGAGACTATAGCTACGGATGGGCAGAGAGAGCCATCCTGGAGACACAGGCATCAGCCACACACACCAGGAGCCTTAGCTCGTCACAGCACCAAATGCCCAGAAACACTGTGAACTGGCAGGGTGGCAGAAGAAGCTTTCTCTTCTCTCAGAGGCACCAGGGGTGGTTTCCTCTCCAATTTCCAATTCAGGACAGACCACAAAGAAAGTCTCAGATACTTTAACCACTATTTAAAGAAATTAAACCTCATGCACTGAGGTCCACACCTGCACTGACAAGAAGGTTTGGATGCGACAAAAACCAGAAAGGCTGAAGACAAAGTATTTCCCAAAATTTCCACTTGGTTTCTATTTGATAAGCCTCAGTATTAAACAATTCAAATAAATACTCCAAGCAGAAGGCTATCCCAGCTTTCCAATAAGAAAATGCTCTCACGAGTCTAACACGAGATACACAGACTTAGGCTGCAGTTTGTAACTGCTGTAAGCAGCTAACTATCACTGCACGTTGCTGGAGAAGGGAATGACCCTGTCCTCTGCTTACATGTTCTTTACAGTTGCAGCAGTGATGCCAAGAAACCTGGAAAAACCAAGGACAAAGCCATAAAATTAAGCCCAAATGTGTTGTTTCTATGCAAGGAACCTTGGACCACGCAGAAGCCCCTTCCCAGATCTTTTCCTGGAAGGAGAAAGTCACTGCTTCCTAACTGCAATCCCACTGTAATGAACCAGAGCTGGCTCTGGGCACTGCTGATCGATGGCTGCTCCCCGTGCACGTGGGCTGGCTACAGGATGTAAACACTGCTGTGCTGGTACTGCCTGCACGGGGAGAGGGTCCCTGGCACCCACGGAGCAAGAGAGGGTCCCTGGCACCCACGGAGCAAGAGGCTCTTCAGAGAGACAGATCCCTGCTGGAATGGTCTAAGTACTGGGAAGAGAGGCAGGGAGATAACACGCTACCTACCTACTAACAGATTTAGGAATGCAAAGGGAACAGCCTCTTACCCCACACAATTTCTTCTTCGGTAGCCTACCAAAAACTGAAAGCTGCAGCATGTTCAAGTACAATCTTGTGTGTGTAGTGTACACTGGGCACCAAGAAAGGCCTTTTGAAGGCTGACTCATGTGTAGAGCACAACTTCTCCAAGGAAACAGAACTTAGTACTGCAAACATAACACTCTTAAGGCAGGTATACAGCCCCTTACAGGAGAATCCTATAGATTGCTTGGTGAAAAGACAGCAGTGATCTCTTCCCATTAATCAATTCATTTCTGCATCTCCTAGCTCTATTGAAATAGCTCCCCAGTGCTTCATTCATTTGCTGCGTGAGATGTGCTCTAGGCGAGGGCCAGCTTGTGGCTGTGTACCTCCAGAACCACCTGACACAACCACTAAGTCCTTGTCACTCCAACGTCAGCTGCTTAGCTCCAAGGACCAGCCACATTGTCAACACTTAAATCACTAAATAAATAAATTATTTTCAGGAAGAGTAACAGAGGCAAAGACTTCTTTACAGGGTTGAATTAGAGGCCCTTTCCCTAAGAAGTTTGTTCGGAACCTGCCTTATTTTTAAGCTGAGATCCATTACCTTGCTCTTCCCACAGGATACAGTAATTCTGCCTTTGGTCTGATATCCTGTGAATTACATTTTTTTTCTCATTTCCTACCCAGCAGTCACCAGAAGTGTCTGTAGTAAAAGAGTTCTCTCCATAAAACAATCACCATGTCTTCATATAAAACTACAAGTAGCATAACCAAAAGGGTCATTCATGTTTGTTTGCTGATGTTCACGAGCACGTCAGTGACTTCAACAGACATTGTGAGCCAGAGATTGAGGAGGCTACCCAGTACCACCATACATTTGCCAGGCTAAACGATCCAGTTGGCCATTGTACATCACCACAGTTTTGAGGCAAATCAAGCAGGAACACTCTCCCTCCAGGTTTTCAGAAGTGGCTATACAGCATGACAGATGGAGAGTGATTAAAAAACATAATGGTTTTGAACATGACCTCATTTACCAGAGAAAGAATAATGCAACACAAAAAAGGTCACTCAGGATTATAAATCCTAGAATGGCCCAGGTTGGAAGGGACTGTAAAGATCATGTAACTCCAACCTCCCTGTCATGGCAGGGATGCCACCCACTAGACCAGGTTGCCTAGGGCCACATCCAGCCTGGCCTTGAACACTGCCAGGGAGGGGCAGCCACAACCTCTCTGAGCATCCTGCTGCAGTGCCTTACCATCCTCTGAGTAAAGAGCCTCTTTCTAATTTCCAGTCTAAATCCCCCCTCCTTCCGTTTATATCCATTCCCCCTTGTCCTTCTGCAATCCAACCAGTTGAAAAGTCTCTCCCTCTTTATCTTGTAATCCCCCTTTAGGCACTGAAAGGCTGCCATGAGATTCACCCGAAGCCTTCTCTTCTCCAGGCCAAACAATACCAACTCTCTCAGCCTGTCCTTCTAGGGGAGGTGCTCTAGTCCTCTGATCATCTTTGTGGCCCTCCTTTGGACCTGCTCTAACAGGTCCACATCCTTCTTACGCTAAGGATCCCAGAACTGGATGCAGTTCTCCAGGTGGGGTCTCACAAGGGCAGAGAAGAGGCAGAATGACCTCCTTTGACCTGCTGGTCATGCTTCTCCTGATGCAGCCCAGGATAGATAGATATCAGTAAAGATAACGAAGAGCACAGGTCCCAAGACAGAGCCCTGAGGGACAGCACTGTCACCAGTATCCACCTAGACAAAGAGCCACTGACTGCAACTCCCTGGCTGTGTCCATCCAGTCAATTTCTTATCCACCGAACAGTCCACCCATCAAATCCCTATCCCTCCAATTTTGAGATAAGAGATAGAGATTGTGAACTTAACTAGGGCATGGTGACTGCAGCCTAGACTTCCTCTGATTCCTCACCTATAAATAAAGGGATGAGGGAAGGCTGGCCTCATGTGCAAGACACAGAGCCCAGCTCTGCATGTTTAAAGTGCAGAGCTTCCACATACATCTCCACTCAAACATCTCACCACCTCCACTGGTTTAAACCTCACAGATGGCAGCAAGTAACTTAGCCACAATGAGAACAGAAAAGATGCAAGCAAATCTCCACTATAACTTTCCCAAGCAAAAGCACTTTTCAAAGAATTTCTGACTAAAGATCTTGGAGGCAAATCCACCTTCCAAAGAGAAACTGCCCTGAAGGTACTGACTGATTTTCTGATCTCTGAGGAGTAACAGTACAACCCATACCACAACTGAACAACCAGGTCTAGTTGAAGATGTCCCTGCTTGCTGCAGTGGGGTTGGAGTAGATGACCTTAAAAGGTCCTTTCCAAACCAACCCATTCTGTAACCCTATGATTCTATGGATCCATGCAGTTGGGTGGGACTGTCACCAAAGCTGTAGAAGCACAAAGCCAATAACTGGCTGCTCAACCAGCTCTTGAAAAGGTTGATTTAATTTGACAGCAGAGTCATCTGAATGATGGTTTACTTCTCCTCCCATTCACCATCTTGGTTTGCACCCCAATTAGCACCTCATTTTCTTGGAAAGAGACAAGCTATTTTTAGAAACTCATTCCAAAGCCTGCTTAGTAATTATGGCACAGTACCTAACGGGCTCCTCTTCTCTCAGCAGAGTAAACATTCTTGAGAGTGGCACTAGGTAACTCCCAAACAAATGCTGGGTGTGCTCTGTGCTTATGTCAGGAGCAGAATCACAGTGAGCTTGGGGAGATGCTTCCCAAGTGATGGCTTGCAATGTAATGTTGCTAATAAGCAGCAGAGCACTGAGGGTTACTGCAAAGTACTGGCTCAGCTGAGTGTCCACTTGTCCTTTTCTAATTCTTCAAGGAGAGCTCTGAATGGGAGTGACATACAAACCACCTACACCACCAACAACCTACACAGCATGTCCTGAAAGCACCAAACGGCTCTTGGCTGGGTCACCTCAACATGACAACCCCAAAGCAGAACAACAGAAAAGATACATCCCTGTGAGCATGCTGCCACAGTACCATCAGCAATCAACCACCACAATACAACTGCGATGAGGAGCACAGCTTCCAGAGTCCCCTGTATGACACCTGGGTTTAGAATTAGCATGAGCAAGCTCCTCTTTATGGGGTTTACACACGCGAAGCACCTGTTCAGCAGTGTTACTGAGCATGCAGACTGCTCTAACCAGCCTGCTAGAAGGAATATGAGAATACTCAGAGTTTGGAAGTAACAGTATAGCCAGTCTCTGGCCTTCCGGCCAAACGGTGAGCAGCAGAACAGACAACTTACAGCAGTAGCCCATGAACAAACACAACCATCCCAGCTTCCCAGTCTTGCATCCATCCTGGCTGAGAGACTCCTGTTTACAATTTCCACTCTGAACAAAGTGGGATACTTTTTAGTGCACCTGAAATGGTCTCATCCTGGTTGCAACAAGCTTTCATGCCTCCTCTGAGGAAGAGTCAGCTAGACTACTACCTAGGAAGATTTTGCTTGCAGCTGGTGAGAGAAAAGCAAGGGCAAAGCCTCCTGGACCACATCTAAGAGACTACTGGTCACACACCACTTCCGGCAAGTGAAATCTCTCTCTCGCCTAGTTCTATAATGCATGTTTAGAAACCAATGCTTCAGCTGCACTTGGACAGCTGAGAAAAGGAAGTAATTCTAAAGTTTGTTGTCAAATAGAAGCGGATGTAACTGACAAAGCTGCCCAGGGTACCAAAGCAGTGGGTTCCAAACCTCAGACAGTTCTGCAGGCACGCGACCATGTTCCAGAGCTGCTGTATTGATGCATTAACAAAGTTTATAGCAGTGGCAAGCTCATCTTTTGCTCCTAAGGAAACACAAATCACCTTGCAAAGCACGTTTTTAAAGTCATACTATGTTTTGCAGCTTAGCTTGGGGAGACATAGCTCACCCCTCCACGGGAATTTTGTGGTATTGCTTTACTTCAATGTCCACAAATTCACTCATTCTGAGTACACAAGACTGAACCAAGAGGACTGACCATCACGAACTACAATACTCTCAGTAAAAAACATGATCACCAAAACCCCAGAGGCTTAGGCTGCATGGCCACCTAGCTAAAAGGGTTTAATTGCCAAAGAAGAATTACGTTTGAGTACTTTGCAAGGACCCATGCCCTTTGCCAAAGTCTTCCCCAGCTGCCACCAACGCTGGAGAGGGACACAGGATGCAGCATACAAGCTGGCACACAGCATCCCCTCCTTGCTGCTAGGAGCCATTGGCACTTTCCACAGTACTCACAGGAGCTCAGGAGGACGCAGTGTCAGCAGCGATGCACTCAAAAGCTGGTAAAACAGGCTGAGAAGTGAACTACTGACTCAAAGACTTACCAACCAGCCTCTTCCCTTGTTTCCTCCAAATACAGCACAATGAAACCTGTAGCTCAGCATTTTGGTACTATACAGAAGTTTGCAGTGAAAAATGGCTGCAAGCCTGTCTGGAGTTGTCCAGCTGAAGGCAGCATGGCCTCAAAAAGCTTCTGGAGCAAACAGGTCAGTGTGCATTACAGCTGCCTCCACAACCACCTCACCAATCATTGCCATGGTCAGTGCAACAAGGGACACCACCTTGCACTGAAAACAGCTCCTCATGAGGAACTCCAAACTCCTTTTACCCTCACCAAACTGCTCCTCTGAGGGGTCTGAGTGCTGTGTAACACTGACCAAATCACAGAAAGAGGACAATCACCAGGACAGGTCAAATGTGTTTTTATTTTCACCCTACTGACAATGGGGTGCCCAAGCAGAAAGGAGCTCTCCAACTCTGAGGCCACAATCTCGATCTTCCTCACCACATCTCATTTTACACCCATAATTGCAAGCAGCTATCCCCTCCATGCACGTCGTAATCACACCATCAGTGACAGGCTCCACACCTCCACCTCCCATAGTAAACACTCAGGCAGCTTTACATAACACTAGAAGAGGAAATTTGGAGGCAGACACAATTTTAATTCCTGTAAAAGAAAGAAATTCTCCGTACTTCCAGCTCAGGCATGACTATGGTGGCACGACAGAAGCCACTCCCTCCTGCCAGCACATGGACCTAGGACTGCTTCAAAACAAGCCAGCTCTCAGTAAACATCCACGACTCTTAATGTTTACCCGGTAAAAAGTAACAATCCCTGAACAATTACATCAGCACTTTCAGAGGCACCATCGCCACCACAAAGCTCCATCACAAACCTCAAGTTTCTGCAACTCTGAAGCCGAAGCAGATTTATGGGGTGAGCTGTCAGCGCCTGTTCAACAGCATTTATGTCCTAAAATTCAGGGACAGAGAGAGCTCTGAACTGACAGCAGCAGCAGATATTTAACAGATATGAGCAAGCTTCTCTTATACCAAACACCAACATAAGGACACAGGAAAATGCAAGTCGATTTCCTTCATTACCAAAGTGCCATTCACATCAAGCAGCAAGGATAATGGTCAGGAAGAACACCAACATTTCCCACAAGTTGTACCTTCACTGTGCGAGAAGTTCCCCCCTAACTCCTGTAGTGTCAAAATCAAGTATCATAACATCGCTCCCAGAAAGCAAGCCAGTTTCAAGATAAGTCAGTGAAACACTGAGCTGCATCAGAGTCACCAGAAACTTGGGGAGCATGTACTGACACCCCAGAATTCATCTACCTTTTGGACGAGAAATAAAGTCTGCTCTGTAGATCTCCTCTGGTTGAGGAACAAGGGAAGCACCAGGCACTGGACTTCTACTTTTTCATAACATCCAATTTTGATAGTAATGCACAATTTCAACAGTTGCACATGTGAACATCAGAATGTAGCATGCCATCAAGAGGTCAGAAACACAAGCACCAGAGCAGATGTCATACATAAAAAGATAACGCAGTTTCTCCTCTCAATCACAGTGGGCTCTTGAGCTCAAGTGACAGCTTGAAGCTTACTCCTGATGCTGAACACCAGCTCAGATGAAGGTTGGAGCTGGCTTAGGTCATGGAATACCATCATTCTTGTGGAAAGGAACAGTGCAAGCACCTGACAGTTACTCCAGGGATGTGGCAGGCCCTAGTGAGCACAGGTCTTCAGGAAGCCCCCTACTAGAAGAACATTTCCACCCAAAGTGGGCATCACACAAGCACCAGAACGTCCCTGTTACAACAACAACACACGGTCACACTCTCACTGAAGTGGCACCCACATGCTCATCTCCTAGGTGTGCTCGATCTCCTTCCACACCCCTCAGTCCCACCTGCAGAGGACTGGTACCACAGGAGAGGAGAGCTTGTCCTACAGCTCCTAATGAGCAGCAGCGGTGGTGTGATCCTCACTGTGACTATAACACACATGGAGTAACAGTTCAGGAGCACTGGGTCCTTCAATGCAAAAACGCTTCATTTCTTGAGCGTCACCAAACGAAAGAAACCAACTCGGTGAGCTAACTGTGAATCCCTGGAAGCACCTCTCTGAGCCTGTCCAAGAACACCAGTGCATGCTGCAAATTTAGAGCAAGGGAAAGTGTCTGGCATCTACCTCTTCCCTGTTCACAGGCCAACCTCACAAAGATCTTTCCAAGACATTTTAGAGTTTTTTGAGGTGCAAAAACATACTTTAAGACAACCAGAATTAAACCCCAATATCTTTATGAAAGAAAAAACTCAAAGCAGCAAAGCGGCACATCTGTCCCCCGAAATCCTCTGGAAATAAGCGCTCTGTGGTCGGGGTGGTTACCCAGATCCCAGTCATTTGTGCCACCCAATCAGCACTCCCCAGATACTAACTTCTTTCAAGTAGACCTGGTAAATTCCACTGAACTTGGCTTAATGTAAACACAGAAAGTCCCAAGTATCCTAAACCACAGTCCCTGAGGTATCAGTGCCAGGTAGAAGGGGTGCTGCCAGCAGGCAGGCAGGGTCAAACCCAATGCACTGTACGGAGAAGTCAGGAGTATTTCCGTGGTCAGACTGTTCCTTCCCATGCCGCAGCCTGCTAGAGCTGGAATGCTGCAGACAGGGATTACTCCAACTCAGCCACAAGCGATGAGCTCCACTGCACGGCAGAAAACATCAGCACCACAAAAACTGTATTTTTATTGGTGCTTCAAGAAACTCCGATATTGCCAGCAACGGGAAAGCAAAGAAACCACTCTTTAAAGGGGCAAAATACAGACAAGGATATGCTCACCCACTCCGCAGCCAACATCCTGCCTGCAGAAGAGGAGACAGAATCGGCCTTTCCAAACCCAGCAACGTGCTCCTGTTACCGAGGACCTGGGGATTTTCCTGCCGGCGCAAGGACGCAGCTAACAAGTGATGGTAGACAAGAGCCAGGGGGTGAAAGCAACGCTGCAGCTGTAGTGAGTAACACACCCCCATCATGTCTTCCCTGCTCTGGCAATAGGTGGGTTGTTGTCAGACTCACTCTGGCTGCCTTAGAAAGGCTTTAAAAAACACAACTAGAAAACAAGGCAGGAAGGAGAGCAACTCAAAAAAAAAAAGAAAAAAAAAGAAAAAAAAGGCCTCCAGCGCTCTAGGTGCCAACGAACCACTCTCGCCTCTGGCTCAACCGTCCCGGGTGCCGGCAGGGCGGTGGCCGCCGTAGCGGGGCATACAGGAGGGCCCGGCCCAGTACCAGCGCGCCGAGTCCCCTCTCCCGGCGAAGGACGCGTTATCCCGCAGAGCATCCTCCGCAACGGGGAAGAACGAGAGCCCGGCCCCGCTTCGCCACCCCCCGCCCCCGCCGCGGGGGGG